>JAHTLZ010003518.1:47276082-47294667 GCA_023846285.1 Phrynocephalus versicolor | reverse complement strand
GCCTCTTGGAATATTCATCCAAAGAGGACAAAAAAACATAGTTAAGTGGTGAATGAAAGTCCTATAGAATAATAAAATCATAATATAATTGAGATGGAATGTGTTCGAATTATAGCATATTATGCCTTAAGGCAATTTGGATAGGAGTAACTTGGGGATGAATATTACATAATAGCAGCTAATTGTTACCACTACCTCAAATTCCTTTTGCCATTGCTGCTACCAGTCACAAAGTGATACCATGCAAGTAAAAATCTTAGAAGCTGACTCCTTTCTTCCTCAATTAGCTACTTCTCACCAAACACAAAGCAATGATCAGGGCTGTTTTTCAATAAATGTGAATAGCAGTGAGCAGATGAAGTAATCTTTAGAGCATCTTAACTGATGCCAATGGTGTTGTCGACATTCAGGCTGCCCTTTGCTATGTAAAGTTTGGCATCCTTTTTCCTGCTGGCAATGCAGGCATGATATTCTGCAGCAATACTGGAACAGTTCCTGGCATTTTGAATAGTGGGTACTGAAGCACAATGTCGTAGTATCATAGAATTATAGAATCATCAAAAGGTTATAAGGAAACTTGGAGGTCTTTTAGTCCAACCCCCTGCCCAAGGCAGAAGAACTCATACCATCCCAGACAAATGGCTGTCCATTCTGTTCTTGAAAACCTCCAGCAAAGGAAGACCGACAATATTGGTAGGCAAGTAGGGATGGGCACAAAAATGAAAAATGAAATGCTGATTCATTGGTTTATTATGTAATGAAATGAAATGGAATGAACCGAAGAAGCAGCATTTTGTTACAGACTAAACAAAATGGTGGATTTTTCATTAAAACAAACCATTTTGTTTTAAAACGGCTCCCTTACCTGTTTGTGTCCCTCCTCCTCCTCTGCCACTGCTGCTGCTGGAGCTGCTGAAGCCGCTGCCACCAGAGCCCTACCAGCCAGCTGGACAGGGCGAGTGGGCCTAGCAGGCCACTGGAGCTGCCAAAGCCGGAGCCACAGCTGCTGGAGCCCGGCCAGCCAGATGGTGAGTGGGCCAGGCAGGCCAGCCTAGGCTCACTGCCAGAGCCACTGAAGCCACTGCTGGAGCCGCCACTGCTAGAGCCGCTGAAGCTGCCGCTGCAGCTGCTGCCACTGGAGCCACTGCTGCCAGAGCCCTGCCAGCCAGCTGGAGAAGGTGAGAAGGCCTGGCAGGCCAGCCTAGACATGCTGCTGGAGTCCAGAAGGAGGAGGAGGAGGAGAGTACAGTAACAAATCATTTAGTTATTGTTTCATTTCATATGATTCCCCCCAAAAAATTATATGAAAAGAAATGAAATCAAATGCAGGGGGACGAAATGGAATGAAGCGAAACACCCCTTTCCTATTTTGTGCCCATCCCTAGAGGCAAGCTGTTCCACTGTTTAATGGCTGTTGCCATTAGGAAATTTCTCCTTATTTCCAGGTTGGCTCTCCTTCTGATGAATTTCCACTCATTGGTTCTTGTGACACCAGCAGGTGCAATTGAGAATAATTCAATGCCCCCTTCCTTGTGGAAACTCTCCAGGTATTGGAAGACTGCTATCATGTCTCTTCTCAGTCTTCTATTTGTCAGGCTAAACATGCCTAGTTCTTTTAGTCGATCTTTGTAAGATTTAGCCTCCAGTCCCCTTATCATTTTTGATGCTTTTCTTTGAACTATTTTATGTCTTGTTTGCATTTTGGTAACCAGAAGTAGACACTGTATTCCAAATGTGGCCTCACTAGGGCAGTTTAGAGATCCCATGATCTTGATGCTATCTCCCTCTTGATGCACCATAAAACCCCACTGCACACTTCCCTCCACGTAGATGGATTCCATTGAGGGCCACATGTTGGGTGAGATTGGTCAGTGAGGTGCAAATCACTCTGGTAGTTGCACTGTCCATCCCACTTTGTTCTATCTGACGCAGCAGCAAGTTGTGGTTTATGTTGTGAAATGCCTTACTGAAGTCTAAGTATACTATGTCCACTGCATTTCCTTGCTCCATAAATTGAGTAACTTTATCAAAGAACGCAATAAGATTTGTTTGGTATAACCCTAAAACCCTAATCTCTTGCTTGATTATTTTTTCCAGGATTTGAACACATTCATAGCCACTAGATGTTCTTTTACTGCCTTCTTATCTATTTTGATCCACTTTCTTCTCCTATCCCCCACAAAGTTGCTTTTGACAGGATAGACCAGGGGTCTTCAACCTAAGTCCCGGGGGCTGGATGCGGTCCCCCAGGGTCCTGAATCTGGCCCCCGGAACCAATTGCAAAACCCACCACCTATCCTCTGCTTCCCAAGCAAGCCAACCTCCACAGCTGCTTCTATTGCTTAGGCAATTGAAAGCGGTGGGCTGTGTCGCTTCCCCCACTCCCCCCACCCACCGCCCAGATAATCGGCATGCTGGCTAGTACGGCATTCAAAGTTGGAGGGTCGCAGGAAGGTCCCCCGCTCCCCCCCACCCGCCGCCCAGATGGTTGGGGCACCGGCTGCAGCTGAGAGGGGCAATTTAAAATGGGACAGCTACAGCAAGGTCTCCCACTCCCTCCGTGGCCCTGAGGCCCCCACCCCTACTCCTCCACTCTGCCCACCTCTCTTCCATGTGTGGCCACCACCTGTATTATTGTGGTTGTGAGGAAGAAAGGGGGCAGGCAGAGGCATGGCAGTGGACCAACGGAGGGATGGATGGTGGGTGACTGAGGGGAAAACAGAGTTACTTCCTGCCCACCCAGCCCCCTTTGAGCTGCTGTCTTGCTCCATGGCTGGAGACTGAGGCTGCCGCCACTACCACTGGGTTAGAGACCAGCGAGGAGGAGGTGGTGGAGAAAGAAGGGAAGGGAAGGGAAGGCCAATGGTAGCCTGATCCTGGTTCCTGAGAGGCTGGCGGTGCTGCATGTGTCCCCGGGTGGTGATGGGCAGGCTGGCGAGCCAAGAGAGCACCACAGCCTGGCTGGGCTCAGCCAGTGAGTGGGCTGCACGTGGCTTTGGGCAGGCCTACCTGCCTCCCCTCCCTCCTTCCCAGCCCTTTCTCCCTCCCTCCCTCACTTGCAGCACACCAAGTCAGGCCGGGCCAGGCTAGGCCAAGAGAGGAGGCAGCTTTCCCTCCAGGGCACAGTGAGGACATGATGGCCAGGGCACACAGCTGGATCTGTGTGGAGTGGAGCCAGCCTTGCTGCCCTCCTCATCCTCAGTGGCTGCCCAGAAGGTGATGAGGGGCCTGAGTTTGCCTGCGCTGCCGCGTCCTTCCCAATGCAATGAAGGAAGGAAGGAAGGAGAGCCACTCCAGCCACTGCCACTGGAGGAGGAGGAGGAGGAAGAAGAAGAGGCACAGCAGAGGGATCCCAGCGGTGGCACCTCAGGGAGGCAATCCGGAGCAGGAGGCATGCTGGGACCCTGGAGACACAATGATCATGGGCCAATCATGGGGGGCTCTGCCCACTTGCCCCTCCCTCACCTTTTTTCCCATGTCGGACTTTTATTTTTATTTTTATTTTTATTTTTTTGGAATGTAGTCTGGCCCCCAGTGGTGTCTGGGTGGTGGTGGACCGGCCCACTGTTTGAAAACATTGAGGACCCCTGGGATAAGCCAACTTTTCCCTTTCCATAAAGATGTGAAAAAAGAATTTAGCAGTTCCTCTTTCTCCCTGTTGCTTGTCACCTTCTTGTCATCTTCTCCCACAAGTGGTCAAACCATTTCCTTGCCTTTCCTCTTGCTCCTTAAATATTAAAAGAAAATTTTCTTGTTATTTTTGGCATGTGTTGCATGTCTTGGCTCATTTTGAACCTTAGCTTTCCTGACTCCATCCTTACAGATTTGAGCTATTTGCTGGTATTCTGTTCTAGACATGGGCACGACTCGGCGAAATTGTCGTTTCCGTTTTCGGTTGTCGTTTCCATTACATAACGAGAACGGTAATGATAACTAAGCCATCAGAACTCGAACTCGAACCAACAAAAGAAAAAATTGGTCGGGTTTTTCGTTGTCGTTCATGGCATCACGGCGATCGCACGATGCCATTGGCAAGCAGCACAGAAAAAGTTTTAAAAAGTAAAAAAATCTGACTCCCGGCCAAAAAAGCAGGCGAAAATATGTCTGCCTGAGGACACCTACCTGAGGGGTGGTTTCTGGGGGGGGGGTCCCCGGCCTTCCCCCCCTCCTGTCCTGGGATGCTTGCACCAGGCTGGGGGGGGGGGCATCCTCGTCATCTCCAGACGAGTCCATGCCATGCGGTGGGGGGGATCCAAAATGGTGACCACAATATTTATTTTTAAATCGTGCTCCAAAAACCCACCAAAGCACAACAGAAACATGTGAAAATTAGGTATTTTAAGTGCCTGAATTTTTATAGTAGCAGCAGTGGGTTTTTTATAGCAGTAAAAGGTCGCACTGATTTTATTTTATTTTATTTTATTTCTTTTTTTTTAGACCTGCCGATGTGGGCTGGGCATGGGATGGGACCATGCAATTTTTTTTGAACCATTCCACCAATGGCATGGCCAGGTTTTGACTGACACTTCTGGATGTCACCCACCCGCCCGCCCGTGCCACTGCCCGCCCACTCGCCTTCCCCCCTGCCGCTGTCGCCACCCGCCCACACCTCCCGCCCGCTACCGCCGCCCGCCACTGCCGCCCGCCCTCCGCCTAGGGCGCAAAAACACCCAGCGCCGGCCCTGATTGCTGGACGCCCCCATGCTCACTGGGATGTCAAATCGCGCTAAATCGCGGCGGAAATGACAAAAGACCAAACAACAAACGGAATGACAAATTTTTGAAAAATTTCACGACAAACGGAAACGACCCGAAACGGACCCGTCCCGACAAACGACAACTCAAAAAGTAGTTTTTTCTGGTCGTGCCCATCTCTATTCTGTTCTAATTACAAGCCCCTTTTAACCATTCTTTAATACTGATCCTTCTTGTTCTTTAGCTCATTGGATCATTGAGGGGTTTTTAGACAATTGAATAGGTGACTGGTTTCCATGTGTACTTGAATGGAAGATAAAGTTCTGCACTTTGAGGAGTACTGTATTATTCAGATTCACACACATATGTTTTCAGAGGTTCTGATAATATACATGCTCACAGTTTGTGCATTCCAGCTATAATAATAAATGAGTTTTCCCTACAGTATCTCATTCAGGTTTTGCGCTCTACAAATTAATCTACCTCAAAAGCAAAGCAAAGTGTTCTGCTTATATACCGCCCCATACCACGACAAGTAGTCTCTGGGCGGTTTACAATTTTAATTACAGTGTGCAGGCTACACATTGCCCCCCCAGCAAGCTGGGTACTCATTTTACTGACCCCGGAAGGATGGAAGGCTGAGTGAGCCTTGAGCCTGCTACCAGGGACTGAACCCAGGTCGTGAGCACAGTTTTACCTGAAGTACAGGCATTTAACCACTGCGCCACGAGGCGCATCTATGTTCTTCCTGAAATGTTGATTGTGAAAAATTGTAATAGCAGTGCCTAGAATTCATATCTATATGAATTTAATTATAAATTCAAAGGGAACATAACCTGCCTGACTAAAATATGTAAACAACACAACAAAGATTTAAGCTTACCTGATCCGTATTGAAAAAGATTTTTATAGAGTATACTCAGAAGAAAACTCATAGGATTTTTTTCAAAAGTTTTTTTAAACATTCACACCCACAGTCATACAAGCTTCTATTAGCTATGTGAATTTTATACCCCACTGTAATAGATCTAAATGTCTATTTCAAAGCAGATTTGATGAATACAGAAAAGGTCGAACTAAAAATAACTCAACTGAATCAGTTGAGTGTAGTAACATATGCCTCATTTAATAATAAACTTGAAATTTGTTCCACAGTTTAATTAGCATCATGAATGCTAATTTCCACAGTGAATGGTTATGAACTACCTGTCTACTGAAGCCTGGCACAAGGTTGGGCAGTTGCAGAGCTAATGAAAACCCAAATGTACCAAATGGCAGATGATTGACATGAGAGTGCTAGAGGAGGGGCACATTTCAAATGACAGTGGCTGGAAACACAGATTAATACATCCTATTCCTGTATGGTATGGGATGGTTTTATGTCACAGTAAGAGTATGATTGTGGGGTGTCACTCATGGTGTTCTAGTTGGGCGTAGCACTTTTTTTCAGTTTTCCTCTCTGGTTCTGAAATCCCAGATTACCCAGGGATGGGTTATGACTTTCTCATTTTCTCATTTTTAACCCTCCCATTCTTTGAATTTTAACTTCAACGGATCAGCTATGATATGAAAGATCTTTGCAAAAAAAAAAAAGAACCCTAGAGAGCTGCTGCCAGAAAAAAAAATAATAGCAATTGATCTGGCCTAATTGACCTGGAATATAGCTGCTCTTAATGCCACCTACTACTGAACTCTGGATTTTCTAGAGCTGTCTTGTATTATTTGTCTAGTTGTCCCTCCCTTAGGTTATTTTGTCTGTTCCCCCAGATGTACACTAAATACAGATGCAAAATGGAATCTAAATGCAATCTACATAAATATCTTCAGTGATTTCTGATAGTTTATGCTGTAGTGTTAGCTCCCAATGATTTATTTTATTTAAATAAAACTTCTATATTAAATGAAAGAATCAAACACAGTGGTAAACTGAAAATCCTGGCTCTAGGATTTATTTTAGAAATTCTTTGCTACACCAAATTGCAAAATAGAGAGGAAAAATTCACACAGTTGTAACAGAATAGAATAAAATAACTTTGTTCATTAACTCCTTTCTGCTGTGCAAGGTTTATGAAATTAGAAGTTCAGCAAATAATAGAATCATCATAGAGTTGTAAGGGACCTTGGTGGTCTTCTAGTCCAACTATCTGCCCAAGGAAGGAAACCTGATACAATGCAAGACTGATGCTGTCCAATATTTTGTTGAAAACCTCCAGCAAAGGGACACCCACAACATTGGGGGGGAAGCTGTTCCACTGCTTAATGGCTCTCACCATCAGGATGATTCTCCTTATTTTCAGGCTAGCTCTCCCTCTGACATGTTTCCACCCATTGGTTATTGTCATACTCTCAGGTGCAACTGAGAATAAATCAATGCCCTCTTCCCTGTGGTAACTCTTCAAGTATTGTCTGCTATCATGTCTCCCTGTCTTCTTTTCATCAGGCTAAACATTCCTAGTTCTTTTGGCCTTTCTTCATACGATTAATCCTCTAGTCCCCTTATCATTTTTGCTGCTCTTCTCTGCACTTTTTCTAGGGCCTCTGTGTCTTGTTTGTATTGTGGTGATCAGAATTGGACACTGTATTCCAAATGTGGACCAAAATCATCATAATTATCCTAAAGTAAAGCTAAACATATCTTGCTTATCATGTAATGAGTATATTTCATATATTAGTTTCACCTTCTGAGTTGACTTACTGAAATAAATGAACATTTGTATAATATTCTAATTTTTCAAGTTTCACCTGTAGCTCCAGGTGTGGTCCACTTCATATTAACCCCACAATGACTAGAATATAGATATCGCCATATCCCAACACCCCTTCTAAAGATCTAACATGGAAAACATTTAGTTTACAATAGCATCCTCTATCATCAATTTTGTTGGAATTGGGATCTAGCATATTCAGCATTTCAGAAGATACACATTTTTTTCTTGTTAGTACCTTGATCAAAATATCTGTAGCCATATAATTAGCAGGGCAATATTTGATCTCGGCTAGTCCTCTCTGGTATAAATCCTTCATAAATTGACATTTCAGTCCTATTGCTCTGCTTCTAGCTTTTGTACTTTCTCTTTTACATTTTGTAATACATATTGTAATATTGTCTTCAAACATCACTAGGGATATAGGTTCTTTAATCCCAAAGTCCTTTAACAAATGAAAGATCTACAGTGGTACGTTGTATAACGTAATTAATTCGTTCCAAATCAAATTACGTTATACAAGTTTTCCGTTGTACAAATTGTAATTTCCCATAGGAATGCATTGAAACTGGATTTAATCCATTCCAATGCGCTGCTAGGTTTTTTTGGGCGAGGGGGGCAGGCGGGTGGTGGAGCCCCGTGCAGGTGCCAGGTAGGGGTGCTCCTCCCGGGTAACCCCCCCTCCGTGTCTGCCGCCCCTCATCTCCCCTCCCTCCTTCCCTCTTTCTCCGGGCAGCCGCAGGTGGTCGGGCGAAGATGGCCGCGGGGGTGGGGGGAGGAAGTGGGGTGCGCTGTTTGGCCTGGGTGCCCCCTCCTCTCCCCTCCCTCCTTCCCTCTTTCCCCGGGCGGCCGCAGGTGGTCGGGTGGAGCTGGCCGTGGGGGTGGGGGGAGGGAGTGGGGTGCGCTGCTTGTCCTGGGGTGGGGGGCTTAGGTGGGACCGCACCGGGAATTCCCCCCCTTCACCTCTTGCCAGAGCCCCGGAGGCGGCCGACAGGCAGGAGGGCGCACCGGCGGCCCGGCCCGCCGGGAGGAACCCCAGCATCCGCGGCGGTGGCAAGAGGTCCCGAGCGAGCAAGCGAGCGGGGAACGGAGGAGCAAGTGGCTCCGGCTCCTTTCCAGGCACCCGCCTGAGGAGAGCCCCCCCCGCTCCCCTGCCCTCGCTCGCTCCCGAGGAGGAGGAGGAGGACGCCGGCAGAGCCGAGAGAGCAGGAGCCGGTCCTCCAGCTGGCCCCGCTGCCGCCGCCGCCTCCATGCAATGCAAAGAGCAATGCAAAGCAACCGGCCGACACAGGCAACGGGGCGAGCAGGCGGGCTGCCGGGTGAGGGGGGGAGAGGAGGAGGAGGAGGCGCTTGCTGCCTGCAGCGAGGCTGGTGCCCACTTGGGGGACGGGAGGGGGGACGTGGAAGCGGAGGGGAGGGGAGAGGAGGTCCGCGCACGCCCGTCGTGACGCCCCGGCCGCCGGCATGGTGCCAAGCTAAGTGGGGGGAGGGGCGCTGCGAGTAGACCTTCCCCCTCCCTCCTCCTGGACCTCTTCCTTTCCCCCGCGGGAGAGCGTCCTCTTCCCGGGCGGCTGCATGTGGTGGGTGGAGGTGGCCGTGGGGGGTAGGGGGTGGATTCGTCTTTAAAAATGTGGACTGAGGTTGCTTCTGGGGAGGCTTGCGAGGCGCTGGCCGGGGGCGGATGGGGACTCCAGTGCCTGGCCGGTCCGAGCAAGCGAGCGAGCGGGGAACGGAGGAGCAAGTGGCTCCGGCTCCTTTCCAGGCGCCCACCTGAGGAGAGACCCCCCGCCGCTCCCCTGTCCTCACTCGCTCCCGAGGAGGAGGAGGAGGATGCCCCGGGTCACCGGCAGAGCCGAGAGAGCAGGAGCCAGTCCTCCAGCTGGCCCCGCCGCCGCCGCTGCCTCCTCCTCACTGCGCTGGACCCGGGACGCATCCCCTCCATGCAACGCAAAGGACAATGCAAAGCAACCGGCCAACACAGGCAACGGGGCGGGCGGGCGGGCTGCCGGGAGGGTGGGGGAGAGGAGGAGGAGGAGGAGGAGGAGCTTGCTGCCTGCAGCGAGGCTGGTGCCCACTGGGGGGGCAGGAGGGGGGACCTTGAAGTGGAGGGGAGGGGAGGTCCGCGCGCGCCCGTCATGACGCTCCGGCCGCCCGTGAGTGACAGCCCGGCCGCCGGCATGGTGCCAAGCTAAGTGGGGGGGGAAGGGGTTGCGAGTAGACCTTCCCCTCCCTCCTTCTGGACCTCTTCCTTTCCCCCACGGGAGAGCGTCCTCTTCCCGGGCGGCCGCAGGTGGTGGGCCGAGGTGGCCGCGGGGGGTGGGGGGGTGGATTTTTTTCCGTTGTACGGATTTTTCATTGAACAAACCCTCCGTTGTACGAGGTATTACTGTATTCTAATTCATTGCATGCATTTGCTGCTGATATACATTCTGCTTCTGCTGAAAGCTGGATCACAATAATTTGCCTTCTACTAGTCCAGTGGTTCTCAACCTTCCTAATGTCATGACCCTTTACAACAAGTCCTCATGTTGTGGTGACCCCTTGCCCTGCTTGGAAGAGGCCACAAGCCCCCTTTGGCAGGCCCCTGCCACAGGTGCCCTAGAGAACTTCCCTCTACAGGCACCCTCAGCCAATCGCAGCCTCTGGTGCCATTGACTGACATCCCCTCCAACCTATCAAAGCTGTAACTCACCCTTTCCCCCCTTCCTCCCCTTCCTCCCCCTCCTCCTCCAGACCCAAGCAGTTTGTGCCTTTTTCTTCACTTGCTCATGGCAACTCCTGTGAAATGGTCATTTGACCCCCAACGGGGTTCTAAGCCCCAGGTTGGGAACCACTGTACTAGTCTAATCAAGAAGATTATCTCCATAATAAAACAGATATCCACTGGTTGATTTATAGTCTGTTGAGTATTCTCCCCAGTTTGCATTCATATGCCCAGTTAATCTAGATTTTGTACAAAGTGATATCATTAATTTTAAATTCTCTGTTCTCTTCAAATATCTTGCCACTCTTTATGGGATTCCAGTCATGGTGGTTTTGATGAGGTCAATTTTCTGCTTAAAATATTGACAGCTGCTGTAATATCAGGCCTTGTGGTTTTACACAAATAGAGATTACCTATAGCAGTGATGACAGACCTTTGGCGCTCCAGATATGTTGGACCACAACTCCCTGAATTCTGATCCTAGATTGCCAATGACAAAGGATTGAGGGAGTTGTGGTCCAAAACCTCTGGAGTGCCAACTTTCCATCTTTCACTTTCAAGTAGGCTGTTTCTAGTGAAATACTTACTGTTTCACATTTTTTTTCATGACAACTGATTTAGTGCAGTCCATGATTTCTTGTTTTTGACTTATAAGAAATCTGTCATCATTAGGTCTTTTAGCTTTCCAAGTTGCTTAATCTCCATTTCCCTTTTCAATTTATCATCTATTTCTTTAATGTGTTCTTTGTATTGAAAACATATTAATAAATCATCTATATAAGTCAGAATATATAGGTACTCTCCATTCTTACATCTCATATATAATCAAGGTTCAGCCCTTCCTTGATTAAACCCTTGGTGGTATAGGAAATTTGCTAATTTATCACACTTAATTTTTGCTGATTTAAATCCATCCACTCTCTTTTTAAGCTTACAAACAAATTTTGTATGGTTGATAACTAGTGGAACTGTATCAAAATAGTCAATTCCATATTTCTGCAAATCAATTTGCAACCAGACATGCTTTATATTTATCCACGCTTCCATATGGATTCCATTTAATTTTATAAACCCATTAGCTTCCAACTGCTTGTCTATCAGAAGGGAAATCAGTGAGAGTCCAAACATTGTAGAGAATGATATTTTCCCATGGCTTCTAGCCATCTCTCTCTCTCTCTCACTCTCTCTCTCTCTCTCTCTCTCTGAAGCAGGTAATTTACTGAATTTTTCCAGTTTGCTCATTCCTTGATGGTTTGTAGATTTTCACAGACTGTATATTGGTGGTGGCGAATCTAAGGGACTCCAGATATTTTGGACCATAACTCCCACAGTCATTTGCCATTGACAATCTAGGCTTGGAATTATGGGAATTGTGGTCCAAAACATCTGGAGTGCTTAAAGTTCACCACCACTGCTCTGTATCTTTCTGGAAGTTTGCCTTTGTTGCTTCTATCTGATAATCTTACATTAATTGTTTCTGTTTCATTTGGCCTAATTCCTGTTTCCCACTTTGCTCTTGTAGCCTCCCCATAAGGTCAAAGAATCATAGAATCATAGAATCATAGAGTTGGAAGAGACCTCAAGGGCCATCTAGTCCAACCCCCTGCCATGCAGGAACCCCCATCACAATATTTCCGACAGATGGCCATCCAGCCTCTGTTTAAAAACCTCCAAAGAAGGAGACTCAACCACCCTCCGCGGCAGCATATTCCACTGCTGAAATAGCTCTAACTGTCATGAAGTTCTTCCTAATGTTCAAATGGAATCTCTTTTCCTGTAGTTCGAAACCATTGCCCCGAGTCCTAGTCTTTGAAGCCATGGAAAACAAACCTTTCAAATATTTAAACATAGCTATCATATCCCCTCTCAATCTTTTTTTTTTTTTTTGAAAGGCTAAACATTCCCAGTTCCCTAAGCTGTTCCTCTTAAGACATTTCCTCCAGACCCTCTACCATCCTGGTAGCCCTCCTCTGCACCCGCTCAAGGTTGTCAACATCCTTTTTAAATTGAGGCGCACAGAACTGGACACAGTACTCCAGGTGGGGTTTGACAAGAGCAGAATAGAGTGGTACTATCACTTCCCTTGATCTAGACACTATGGTTCTGTTGATACAATCAACCAAGAATCACATTGGCTTTCCTGGCCGCCGCATCACACTGCTGACTCATATCCAACTTGTAGTCCACCAAGACTCCCAGATCCCTTTCACAGGTACTATCCTCCAGCCAAGTATCCCCCATCTTATATTTTTGCAATTCATTTTTTTTTACCTAAATGTAGTACCCTACATTTCCCTCTGTTGAAATCCGTTCTGTTAGCTTTGGCCCAGCACTCTAGTCTGTCAAGGTCTTTTTGGATTTTTATCCTATCCTCTAGGGAATTAGCAGCCACTCCCAATTTGGTATCAGCTGCAAATTTAATTAGCATACTCTCTATTCCTTCCTCCAAGTCATTAATAAAGATATTGAACAGCACTGGACCCAGAACAGAACCCTGGGGCACCCCACTGGTCACATCTCTCTAAGATGAAGAGAGGCCATTTATGGTCACTCTTTGGGTGCAATTAGTCAACTAATTACAAATCCACCTAACAGTAGCACTACCTATCCCACTTTCTACTAACTTCTTAGCAAAAATACCATGGGGAACCTTATCAAAGGCCTTAATAAAGTCCAGATAAACAATATCCACAGCATTCCCCTCATCCACTAGGCCTGTAATTCTAAGAAAGAGATCAAATTAGTCTGGCATGACTTTTTAAGAAACCCATGTTGACTTCTTGTAATGACATCATTGTTTGTTAAATATTTGCACACTGCCTGTTTAATAATCTGCTCTAGGATCTTTCCAGGAATTGAAGTCAAGCTGACTGGGTGGTAATTATTTGGGTCCTCTTTTTTTCCCTTTTTGAAGATGGGGACATAAGCCCTCATCCATTCGATGGGGACTTCCCCTGTTCTCCAGGACTTCTCAAATATTATTGCCAATGGTTCTGAAATTACTTCCGCCAGTTCTTTTAATATCCTTGGGTGTAATTCATCTGGCCCAGGAGACTTAAATTCATTTAATGTTTCCAGGTGTTCCTGTACCAGCTCTCTACCTATTCTATGTTGTAATTCTCATCCTACCTCATCTAGTCTTTGTCCCAGTGGATCTCTTTCTTCCTTTTTGGAGAAAACAGAGGCAAAGAAGGTGTTGAGTAGTTCTGCCTTTTCCTTGTCTCCTGATAGTAACTGGTTATTATCGCCACGCAGAGAGCCTATCATTTCCTTATTTTTCCTTTTGCTGTGGACATAAGTAAAGAAACCCTTTTTATTATCTTTAATAGAGATGGGCACGACTAGGGAAAATGACGTTTTCGAGTTGTCGTGTGTCGGAGGCAGCCCATTTCGGCTTGTTTCCGTTTTTCGCGAAAATTCGCAAAAATTAGTCGGTTCATTTTTTCATTTTTTCGTTGTCGTTAGTACTGGTTTGGGGGGGTAGTGGGCTCCTGGAGGCAGCTGCAGGAGTCAGCCAGTGCCACAAGTGACGAACTGGCAGACTCTTTGCACCCGCTGCATCTCACGTACTTGCATGTAGTGCAATGCAAGTAGATCTGGCTTAGGGTTAAGATGGGTTAGCGCAAGGGCTAGGGTTAGGCTAGTTACGGGTGAGGTTAGGGTGAGTATTGGGGTGCACCTCTGGGTGCCTCTCTGACCCACTTAGAAGGACAGTGTACTGGCGTATGGGTTAGGCTTAGGCTTAGGGTTTGGGCTTGGGCTACGATTAGTGGGCTGTTTATGCCTGATTGGCACATCCCAGAAGTCTCTGTGGTCAACCTGGCCAAGTGGCCATGCGATTGGTGGAAAATTTGCATGGTCCACTCCCATGGGCGAGCCCATCATTGCGAATGTGCAGGTGTAATAAAATAAAATAAAATAAAATAAAATCAACGGAGACTTTTTTTTTTGCAAGAAAAACCCACTGCTGCTACTGTAAAAATTCAAGCATTTAAAATAGCTAATTTTCGCATGTTTCTGTGGTGCTTTGGTGGGGTTTTGGGCAACGATTTCAAAAAAAAATATTGCAGTCGCCATTTTGGATCCCCCCGCACTGCATGGCAAATGGATGCGCCCACCCAGCCTGGTACCAGCAGCGCAGCAGTAGCAATAGCCAAGGAGAGGGGGGGCGGGGAACCCCTCCCAAATAAAACACCCTTCTGGCCTGGTAGGTGCCCTCAGACAGTTTTCGCCTGCTTTTAGGGCCGGGAATCGGGTTTTTTTTAACTTTTAAAAACTTTTTTTCTGTGCTCGATGCCAGGAACGACCACGACAAATCAGACCAAATTATTCGTTCATCGGTTCGAGTTCGAGTTCTGGCAGAGTAATTCCCATTACCGTTTCCGTTGAGTAACGGAAACGAGTAACGGAAACGGAAACGGGAATACCGCTTAGTCATGCCCATCTCTAATCTTTAATGTCTCTGGCAAGTCTAAGTTCGTTTTGCGCTTTAGCTTTTTTTACCATCCCCCTGCATATATTAGCTGTTAACTTATATTCCTCTTTGGTGCATTTCCCATTTTTCCATTCCTTGTACTTGTTTTTCCTTATAGTTAGCTTAGTTGAAAGTTCTTTACTAAACCATTGTGGTTTCTTTAGACCTCTCCTATATTTTCTTCTTGTTGGAACAGTTTTAAATTGTGTCTTTAATATCTTGCTTTTAAGGAACTCCCATCCATCTTGGACTCCCTTCTTTTTCAGTGTGTCGGTCCATGGAATCACAGCCAATAATTCCCTAAGTTTACAAAAATTGGCTTTCTTAAAGTCCAGGATTCTTGTCTGACTATGCTTAGCTTCACCTTACAACTGTATAACAAATTCCAAGAGGGCATAGTCACTTTTACCTAATGATCCCACCACTTCGACCCCATTTACGAGGTCCTCCTTATTGGTTATGACCAGATCTAAAATGGTTTTGCCTCTTGTTGCCTCCTCTACCTTCTGGGCCATGAAATTTTCTGCAAGGGCAGTAAGGAATTTGTTAGACCTTGCATTCTTAGCTGAGTTGGATTGCCAGCATATATCAGGAGAGTTAAAATCTTCCATTAGTACTACATCTCTCCCTTTTGACTGTGTGGCCATCTGTTCACACAAGGCATCATCCCACTCCTCCGGCTGGCTTGGGGGTCTATAATATACCCCCACAGTGACATCCCTCCTGGTTTTTTCACCCCTGATTTTCACCCAAATACTCTCACCATGGTTCTTCTGCTCTTTATCTTGTATTTCTTCAGCAGTATAAATGTCCTTAATATATCAAGCTACACCTCCTCCTTTCTTACTTGTCCTATTCCTTTGAAACAGGTTATACCCTCCAATGACTAGATTCCAATCATACATCTCATCCCACCATGTTTCAGTGATGCCAATTATGTGTACCTTCCAGCTGACTGGTGGTCTCTACAGGTAGACAACAGAGTAGACCAATTATTGTGAAACAGTCTCTATATTCTGTAAATCAGTTGTCACTGTAGATTCAGTTATCTCTTGCCTTATGTTTCTCTTGTCTACATATACAACATTACAACATTTAAATTCAAAAGTATCAGGATTCAAAATGGGGTACCTGACAATAATTCCAATTTTAGGAAAAGATTAACAGTCTGAATTGCCTTGGTTTTAGCAGCTATGAGAAGTAACTCATTTGGGAACATGGGTTTCCCATATGAAGTTTTGGCTGGTATTCAAATAAGTCTTGGCTTCCCACATGGTTATATAAAAATTGATGAGCAGTGGCTTAGGGTTTTATGCACGGGAGCAACCACAGGCCATTGAAAAGTTGTAAATTCAAATAATTGGTAACAAGCATGTTGTCCATTGAGAGTCAACTGGCATATTTACATATGGGGCCAAAAGTTTATGCTTTACAGCCCAAATTAAAAGGTGGTTTTTTAAAAAATTTGGATAGCATTTATTCAAACTTATTTTTTACAGGTGCATGATATAACTAAATGGGTTCCTTGGAACTATATAAATATTTTGAAACATGTGCATGAGTAATTAACTTGTTTACTCATTTTAAAAATAATAATTTCAAAAAGTGGCCACCAACTCTGAGAAGAATCAATGTGCTTGCAAGCTGTGTTTTTTTGTTTTTTGTTTTGTGTTGTACCTTTTGTTTCATTTCTAGGAAATACAGTGTCTGTCAATGACTAAAGCCCGGTAGATTTATTATACACTGATGGACAATTTTGGGTTTTGATTTTTGATACTTGATTTTTGATTTTTGAAGGGTAATTTTTGAATCTTAAATTCTGAATTTCATTTTTGCACTTTTTGTATTTTTCTGTATTCAGCACATACTTGTAAGCTTAAGTTAGTAGGGAAATCTATAAGAGATTATAGCCAAGTTATAGTGCCCCTTTGTGATGGTTCCCAGTGTGGCATTGTCTTCTGGGGACTTTGTGCTGTTGGGTTGGCTCATTACCATGGTAATTTGATCAGCATTATTGATAAATAAATTGGTGCTATTGCATAAATTCTGGTTGAAAACTTTGTTCACGGGTGTTTGCTGTTATTGGGGTTTTTTTACTCTTACTGGCCTGCTTTTCTAGCTGTTGGAAAACTCCCACTCTACCTGTTTCTGAACTTCATGTATGGATAGTCCAGAGTCATCTGCATTGTCACCCCTGTCCTCCCTTATATGGTTCCCAAGCGGTTGATTCAACTAGGCCAAACCTTGGCTGGTATTCTTGATAATCCCACACTGTGTCCAGGATTCTTGATGAACCTGGGAGTGAGGCTGTGTTCTGGCTTCCCCACCTGGTTGTGGGATCTCACTCACTTGTGTTTGTTGTGGGAATCTCTCTGCCTCTCCCTATTTGTGTGTTGTGGGTGGCCAGGTTTTTCTCAGGGCTGACTGGTGTCTGGGTGCCTACTTTTTTTGGGGGGGGGGGCATGCTGCACTTGTGGCTATCAAGACAGTGAAGAGAAAAGCGGCTTCTTGCAAAGGCTTTCAGTGTGTGGGGCACAATAGCCAGGCACCCCAATCGTCTGGCTCCCTGCCATCCAATCTATAACGTGGTGGTCCCTGTGTTCTAGGCTGGACCCAGTTCTTTCCAACCTAATCCTGTAGCAGTGGCACCACAGAGGTCCAGCACTGCCACACACACCCTGCACAGGCCTCCCAGACAGGTCCTAGCTGTGTGCTACCATACCTGACATGAGTGATCCTTGGGTCCCCTTCCCATCATCCAACACTCAACTGCTGTAAACCTGCACAAAGTGTAATCAACATAGTTGCTTCTCCCCCATTGGCAATGTGGCTGTTCTCCTGAAATTTTCCCCTGCTCCTGCTGGTCTGCTGGGATGAAAGGTATTTCCCTACTGCCCATTTGAGAGGAGAAAGCTGGTTCTGAAGGCTACAGACAAGGACACCATCCATGTGCTCCCTGTAATAATGCCTCTGTGAAACTGAGGCTCCTTGCCTTGGACTGCCCCTTTAGATATCTCCTTGACCTAGACATGCCCCTTTCATTCCACTGGTGCAATACTTTCCCTGGCTTTCCAGCCAATCTGGACTGCCTGGCACATCTCGGAATACAGGAGTCTGCCTTACTCCTGTAGCCCACCTCATGGGGTGGCCATCATTCGGCCATCCTACCACCCCACCCTGTTTGCCCTGGCATCAATGAAGGACCAAGGTGAATAACTGGGGTAAACAAAACACCAAGATGCCATATTTCCATCTTAAGAAGGGAAGCATTACAGTTTACTATTTTTATGTTTTTGTAGCTGTACATATTTTGATTTCATCACTCCTACTTTATTTTTCTTAAACAAAGAGCACTTGTAGAAAATGACAAAGTGTTATTTTCTCCTAAACCCCACACTGATAGTTCAATGCATTTTAGTGTATCAGAAGATATGGAAGAAGGATTATGAAGCAAGCAAAAACTTCAGATGAATGCATTTCTATAAATTTATTGGTTAACTGTATCATGCAAATTGTGGTCATTTTTGAAGAGCAAGAACATACATCTGGAATATAAAACATGTTAATGGCACATAAGAACAAAAAGATTAAAAAAATCTGTCCCATACAATGCAACAAAAATGCAAGATTATTAGTTTCACAGGGAGTTATTAATCTGATATATTTCAACTCTGATCCAGCATTACCACACAGCAGAGGAATTACAATCATTTTGTAAAGTGTTCTGAAATTCTTTTTCACCTCTTTCTAAAACTAAAACTAAAACATTTATCTAAATATCTATCTGCCCTTCTCTTCCTCCCCCCCTCCTCCTCCTCTTCTTCCGATGGAGAGGAGAAGAGGTGGATTTTGAAAACATTTTTTCTCTCTCCCAAAGCATGTGCCGATGGTGGACATTTGTGCTTCTTTGGTAGAGAAAAAAAGTTTTAAAAACCCATTGCTTTTCCCTCTATGCACCTGATTTTTTTTGGGGGTGGGGGTGGGGGGGAGCAGTCGGTTTTTTAAAA
>JAHTLZ010003518.1:47217899-47263299 GCA_023846285.1 Phrynocephalus versicolor | reverse complement strand
AGAAACCACCCCTCTGGTAGGTGCCCTCACTCAGGCAGGCATATTTCCGCCTGCTTTTTTGGCCGGGAATCAGGGCTTTTTTTTAATTTTTAAAACTTTTTTTCTGTGCCGCTTGGCATCGCGCGATCGCCGCGATGCCAGGAACAACAATGACAAATCAGACCCAATTATTCATTCGTCGGTTCGAGTTCGAGTTCTGGCGGAGTAATTGTCGTTTCCTTTTCCGTTACGTAACGGAAACGAGGAACGGAAACGGAAAGGGGAATTTCGCTGAGTCATGCCCATGTCTACTATTGAAGCATCGGGGTCTTCTATAACACCCTAGCAATGCCACAGTGTGATACCATCCATACCATGCCACATTGAGGCAGTAATTGATGCAAAAGGGGCCCAAACCAAGAACTGAGTACATATGCATGCCTATACTTTTCAGAGGTCCGATATTGTTCTATTTCCAATCCTTGTGTTAGTGAAGTCATATAATATTTTAATTTTCTGAGACTGTGAATTTGGGGTTTCATAAGCTCTACACCATAATCATCATAATTATACCAAAGTAAGTCTTGATATGTCTCACTTTGCATGTAATGAGTCTATCTCATATATTAGTTTCACTTTTTGAGTTGTGAAAGTTATACCATTTTCCTTGGTGTAACTTTCTATATCATCTTTCAATATATCACCTCCTTTATATAGTTCTTTATAAAACTCTTGCAATGTTTCTAATTTTTCTTTCATCATGCTACATTTCTTTCCTGTTTTATCTTTAATCACTCCTATCATGTTTTTTGCTCTTCTAACTTGGGGAAACCTCACTAAAAGTTTAGAAATTTTATTACTATATTCAAAAAATATTACACTTCAAAATTACACTTCAATTTGAGGTTTTCATAAGCTGTATGCCATAATCATCACAATTATACCAAAGTAAGGCTTGACATATCTTGCTTTATATGTAATGAGTAGAGATGGGCACGACCAGGAAAAATGACGTTTCGAGTTGTTGTGTGTCAGAGCCAGCCCATTTTGGCTCGTTTCCGTTCTTCGCGAAATTTCTCAAAAATTTGTCATTTTGTTTGTCGTTTTTTCATCTGTCGTTAGTACTGTTTTTTTGGGGGGGGGTAGCGGGCTCCTGCAGGCACCTCTCTGGGGTGGGTGCCTCCTCTGGCCCACTACAGAAGGGTACGCATAGCCAATTGGATATGCATACCAAGTTGCAGTGGCAGGCAGAGGCACCTCTTTTGGGTGCCTCTACTCTGACTCACTAAGAAGGACAGCATACTGGCATACTGTGCACTTGTTGTGCTGGGGAGCGAAGTGAGAGAGGACCCCTATGGGCGCCATACAGCTCACTAAGAAGGGAAGTGTACTTGCGTGTAGCGCAATGCGAGCACACAGATCTGGCTTAGGGTTAGGGTTAGCGCAAGGGCCAGGCTTAGGGTTATGGGTAAGGTTAGGGTGAGTTAGTGGGGTGCACCTCTGGGTGCCTCTCTGACCCACTAAGAAGGACAGTGTACTGGTGTATGGGTTAGGCTTAGGGTTAGGGTTCAGGTTCGGGCTAGGGTTAGTGGGCTTTTTATGCCCGACTGGCACATCCCAGAAGTCTCGGTCAAAATCTGGCCAAGTGGCCATGCGATTGGTGGAATGGCTCCAAAAATTTGCATGGTCCACTCCCAAGGCCAGCCCATCATTGCGCAGGTGTAAAAAAATAAAAATAAAATAAAATCAATGGAAACGTTTTGTTGCAAGAAAAACCCACTGCTGCTACTGTAAAAATTCAGGCAGTTTTAAAATAGCTATTTTCGCATGTTTCTGTGGTACTTTGGTGTGTTTTTGGACCACGATTTCAAAATAAATATTGCAGTCGCCCCATTTTGGATCCCCCGCCCGCACTGCATGGCATGGCGAGTTGGCGAGACGACAAGGATGCCCCCCACCAGAGCAGCCCAGGAGAGGAGAGGGAGGGAGGCCAGGGACCCCCCCCCCAGAAACCACCCCTCTGGTAGGTGCCCTCACTCAGACAGGCATATTTTCACCTGCTTTTTTGGCTGGGAATTGGGTTTTTTTATTTTTAAAACTTTTTTCTGTGCTGCTTGGCATCGCGCGATCGCTGCGATGCCATGAACGACAATGGCAAATCAGACCCAAATTTTCTTTTATCGGTTCGAGTTCGAGTTCTGGCGGAGTAATTGTCGTTCTTTGTTCCGTTGCGTAACGGAAACGAGGAACGGAAATGGAAACGAGAATTTCGCCAAGTCGTGCCCATGTCTAGTAATGAGTTTATCACATATATACTGTAAGTATCATCTTTTGAGTTGACTTACTGAAATAAATGAACACTTGCACAATATTCTAATTTTTCGAGTTTCACCTGTATGTGCTCATGGCCTGAAGACAAATCACAAGTCGAGCAAGAAAATGAGGAAAGTATTGACAAACAAAGACTTATCTATCAGACTTTGTACCCAATTACTGTACTTCAATCACACCAGTACTTCTCCATGGTGTTGAAACTTGCACCCTTACATATGCATTATGCAGGAAGCTGGAAGCATTTGAAATGTGGATGTACAGATGAATTCTGAAGATACCTTGGACATCCAGAGTCACTAATGTGGCCATATTACAGTGCAAGAATAAAAAGCTAAAATTCTCAATACCATAAAGAAAAGAAAATTATAATATTTCTATCACATAATGCGCAATAACAAATACCATCTGCTGCAAGTTATCCTTCAAGGAAACAATAGATAGGAAGTGTAGCCCATGGCATAGAACATTCTGGCTTAAAAATTCAAGTTGATGGTTCACAGTGAGCACTGTCTAAAGCTATTTAGAATAGTTTTAGATAAAAAAAACAGATTGTGCTACTGATCACCAATGTTCTATGAGGACATGGCACTTAAAGAAGAAGAAGCTGTGCCCATTCCTTGACAGATCTGATTTGGCTATGATGAAACATGCCTTAGTTACATCCTAGTTGGATTGCTGTAACATACTATACCTAAAGCTGACAATGGAAGTGTCAGAAAACTTCAGTGGGTCAAAAGCACAGCAAATTGTTGACTGTGGCTGATATACGGATTACAGTAGCTATTGATCCATTTCAGGTAGAATTGAAACTGCTGGTTCTGAACTATAAAGTCCTAAATGGCTTGCATCAAAGATATCTGAAAGACTTTGTCTCCAATTGTGATGTTTGGTTTTTTGCTTCATGAAAATAGGCCGTTCTCTCAGTCCCACCACCTTCACAGGTATGTTGTGGGGACACTTCTTTGTTATTGCTCTTAGACCTGAGCTTTCAAACTCAGGGCTCAAGGAGGTAAACCCCCTAAGGCAAAAGGGCCAGATGCAGGGGAGTGGTATCAGGAGACAGATATCTAGTCTCCTGAGCTCCCAGATGCATCTGGTGGGGCCGCTGTGAGATACAGGAAGCTGGACTAGATGGGCCTTTGGCCTGATCCAGCATGGCTCTTCTTATGTTCTTATGTTCTTATGTAAAAAAAAAAAAATATTCAAGTTACAACCCACTTAAATTGAAGTGGTTTCCCCATGGATTTAGTCCAACCAAATTGACTAATACCCACCGATAGGATCTTTTCGCTGAAGATCTTGTCATGGAATATTGCCGGCTGAAAAGGGAAATCAAATGATCCAGAGTTTCTACATTTCCTGCAGGGTTTTGACATTGCCCTTCTTCAAGAAACCTGGCATGAAGGGGATGTTACATTGCCTGGATATACCTCAATTGTAACTCCAGCTATTGTCCCATCATGCAGAGGCCGGAGCACTGCCGGTTTGTGTTGCCTGATTACTAACCGCTATCAGATCAAGATAGAGCACCTAGACAGTTGCCCCCCATTAGCTATGGCCATTTTAATCCAAAATCTGAAGCATTTTCTTATGATAATTAATGTTTATCTACCCCCACAAATTGACAAAGAAATATTGCAGGCACAATGGGAGACCTTGAACAGTTATTTATTTTCTTTAGAGGCAGAACACCCTTCGGCTGAAGTTTTCATTGCCGGAGACTTTAATGCCAGGATTGGAAATGACAACTCTATTGGATTCAATGGGAAACAGCTGGGAGGACCATTTTCCAGAACAGCTTAAGCTCCCAAAGCGTTCCAAAGATTTCCAGATTAATCCTGCGGGGCACCATCTGGCCAGACTCTCTATGGGGACCGGAAAGATTATCTTAAATGGTTCATTTGTATCAGATCACCCCAGAGAATTTACTTTCTGCTCCCACAGGGGGAGCAGTGTCATCGATTATGTAATAGTTTCTCCCAACTTGAGTGACAAGGTAGTCGATTGGATCACAAATCAACAGTGATCATTTTCCCTTAATCACTAAAATAAAATGTAACCAACTAACATCTAGCACATCATATCATCTTAATAATAAAGTAAGGCACTTTACTGCATGAGAAAGAAATGGTCCACAAAAAAAGAGGATAAGATAAATTTAGCATTAAACTCCATCCATTTTATTTAAATTTGAAACATATTTTTTCTGAGGCATCAGACCCGTCAGAGGCCATCCTTCACTATGAAAACCTGATGGCTGAAATCAATAGTATCTTAAGTCATCAAACTTGCTGGGGGCCCTATAAAAACGCAAGACTTAGTCTAAATTCCTGGTTTGATAGAGATTGTCTTCTCTTGAAAAATCAGTTACATTGCCTGTATCACTCTTATTGGTTAATCCAGTCAGATTCTTCTCCCCAAGTGAATATATTAAATAAAAAAAACATTATAAGTTTGTAATAGCTCAGAAGAAGCAAACTTTCATCAACGAAAGATGGAACTTAATGATTCATACTGTTCGTTCCAACAACAGTAAAAAGTTTTGGATGTTGGTTAGGGGTGCCTTAAAAAGCAGGTCAGACTCCTTGGATGTCCAGACTCCTGCACACTTCTGGAAGGATCACTTTACCAACTTTTTTTTATCCTCAATCCCCGGATTTAGATCCCCCTCATCCATCGCTTCTAAACTTACCTAAATGGGACCCAGTGAATACTTAGAAATCAAAAATTTGATTTCAAATTTAAAATTGAGAAAAGCCGCCGGCCTGGATGGGATTCCTCCTGAAATCCTAAAAAAGCACTTGGACTGGTGGGCCACTCTCTTGGCCACCTTTTTTACATTAATAGACCAGACTGGAAGGGTACCAACAACATGGACTAAAGCCATTGTAGTACCTATTTTTGAAAAAGGAGACCCCCAATCCCCAGGAAACTACTGCCCAGTCAGCTTGCTATCCATTATAGGGAAACTTTACACTCTCCACTTAGTGAAAAAATTGACAACCTGGATGGACAACTGAAGGATTTTGGGCCCAGAACAAATCGGCTTTCATAAAAATAGACACACACTAGACCACTGTTCAGTATTGGCCCATCTTGCGGAGAAGAACAATGTCATGGGTGGGAGGAGACTGTTTGTAGCTTTTTTCGACCTAAAGGGGGCTTTTGATTCAATTTCAAAGACTCTATTGTGGGCCAAACTGGAAAAATCCTCAATTGATAGGACTGTTGTTTCTCATTCAAAAGTTATATCTCAATACAAGCTGCCAGGTGCGCTATGGCCCTGCTGGGGAACTGTCAGATAGGATCCTAAATAACAAGGGGCTTAAACAGGGTTGCATTTTGGCATCCCATTTATTTAACCTTTTCATCAATGATTTGAGCGATTCCTTGAAACAAGTTCAGAGCCACCCCCATCCCCAAGTTAGGTTCCCAGCAAATTTCACTACTGCTTTACGCAGACAGCAGTTTTATCCCAAACCCAATTAGGCCTTAAGAGGCTCATAACAGCTTTTGCAGTTTATTGCAATAACAACAGCCTGTCCATCAACACCCAGAAATCAAAGATTTTAGTTTTTTCAAAGAGGTGGAAAAGACTGTGTTGGTCTCTACACAATGACACTCTGGAGCAGGTTAAGGAATATAAGTACCTTGAGATTACTTTTAGATATAACATGAGCTGGGCAACTCATCGAAGCCACGCCCTTAATTTTGCTAAATGTAGTTCACAAGCAGTGGCTTGGTTTTTTTTACAGAAGTGGAGGTCGCCATGTCCCGTCAGCCATTCAAGTTTTTCAGGCAAACACAAGGACTCAATTATTATACGACATCCCAGGGTGGATTAAAGCATTGAACTCTGAGGTTGAAAAAATTCAATCTGCTTTTTTGCATCAGATTCTGGGGGTCCCAAACTGCTTACCCTATGCAGTGTTGTGCCTCGAGGCAGGAGTGGGTCGATTGCAAATAAATGCCTGGACTCAGACCTTAAAGTACTGGTTTAGAATTCTTTTTTGTGCAGACCAACTGGCAATCCTTCATTAATCAAAAACTTAGGTCTGTAGGTATCCCGCTTGACCATATTTTGACATTAGGGCAGAAACAGGCTCTAAGAATTCTTAACCAGAGGCTAAGTGACATAGAGAGGCAAGAACTTTTCTCCCTGGCACATAGAACCTGCTCCCCTTTGTCACAAGGTATGTTTCCAACGTATAGGACCCCCGCAGCATATTTAACCTCACTCTGTTCACCACAGGCTTGTAGAGCTTTCATGTTGGCCAGGATGAATGTATTGCCATCAGCACTCCTTCAGGGTAGGTTTATGGGGATTCCGCACCAAGAAAGATTCTGCCCGTGTGGAAACCAGTCCCCAGAATTTATCCAACACGTGCTTTTATTTTGCCCTTTTTATGATCATATTAGAAACAACTTAATTGCTCCATTGCTGAAGAAGTTCCAAGGCCACCCTTCTAGATGGTTAGTCCAATACTGTTTAGTAGATAAGAATTCTTATGTTGCAGTCCAGGTAACAAAGTTTTTTCTGGCCACCATACGCAAGAGAGCAGAGATTACCTTGCCCATTCATCCATCTTCCTGATGTTTTTACCTGTTTGTTGTTTTATTCTTTTTCACTGTTTTTATGATTTACTGTATATTTGTTTATACAGGTCCTATGACTGCAATAAACTTAAACTTGAAACTTGACTTTGGAACTCCTCCTGTGGAAGATCATACTAGTTCCTCCTTTGCTGTCCTTTCCCAAAATATTTGCCAAAGATCTCTTTCTCTTCAGGCAAGAGTTCCCTTAGGGTGCTTTTACACGGCCCCTATTTAAGATACGCTGGCAACTTAAATTCGGACCAGAGATCTTGGGGGTTTGTCGCTCTTCCTGTGTTCCCACCACTCCGCACTCCCTTGCTCCTGTCTGCGTGAGGGGAGGGAGAAAAAAAGGGAGAAAAGAATGCAGGCTCACCTCTGTCTGCCGGTGGAAGCCGCCCTGAGCCCCGTTGTTGTCCTGATTCTTTCTCTTAAAGGGGCGGCGGGGACAAAACAAACAAACACAAGGCGAGGAGAACCCGGCACTCACTGCTTTACATCCGCATCAGAAATTTTTCACCCAGGAGACCAGGTACTTTTAAAATGCGCTGGGATGTGCTTAGGTGGGAGCTTGTGGGGAAACAATTTTAAGCTCCGCATCTGAGAGCCCTTTGCGTCGGATTTTAGGGGTCTTGTAAAAGCGCCCTTAGTGACTGGCTGCCTGAGTGGGATTTTTAAATAGATTGTTATGCCTTACTGCTTTGAATGTGTTTTTAGTATTGCTTTAGTTTACTGTATCTCAAGTGATATTTGTTTGTTCCTTTTTAATATGTGTATACATTTTGTTCTTAGCTTCAAATATTATTTTTAATTATGTAAGCCACCTTGGGTACTTTTCAAGGAGAAAGGTGGGGTGAAATATTTTTAAATAAACACTGTATTTTTCACTCTATAAGACGCACACACCCCAACAGTAAGGAGAAATGTCTGTGCATCCTATAGGGCAAATACACCCTTTGCAGAAGCCTCCAGAGCGGCTGCTTCAAAGCCCTCTAGACCCGGTGCAGGTCCCAGCCCCAGCTGAGGACCGAGCAGATGCTTCCCGACCTGCCTGTTTAAAAAAATTCCCTTGCATGATTGACCCCTCCCCCATAAAATAGAAGAAGGAGAGTAACCACCCACCACGATAAGCATAGAGCCGCTCTTCAAAATGGGCAGAATGTAAATCCAGGGGATAGAGCTATCCCATTCAGCCAATCTTGAAGAGAAGCTCTATGGTCATTATGGTGGGTGGTTACTCTTTAGCCTGTTTCTCATCTCTGTGGTCTCCAGTTGGTCCATTTACTCTCCCTCTTTTATTCTATGGAACAAATAAATTGTGCATGGAAATTTCTTTTAACAACTGAGTTGGGAAGCCTCTGCTCAGGCTGCAGCTGGAGCTGTGACCTCCATCAGGTCTGGACGCCTTTGCGAGGGCTGGAGGCTTCCCAGCATGGAAACCTTGGTGGGGGTGGCAGGTTGTCTTTGCATTTTACTCTCCAGCCATGCCACACCGGGCCTCCCAAGAGCAGCGTGGCTGGAGAGTAAACTGGAGCTGGAGATGTACCAGGACCACAATATGTATGTGTGAATATTTTTTTCACACATACATACCTCTAAAAACTAGGTGCATTTTATGGTCCAGTGCATCTTATGGAGTGAAAAATTTGATAAATCTCATAGATAGGTCTGCTATTTTCAAGAGAAAATTGCTGAACATAACCAAAAGGAAGAGAAATTCTGGTTAACACTCTAGAATGTGGACTGTCGAGTACAAGGGTCTTCTTTTTAGCAGCAGATGTGATCATCACATTGTTAAGAAAATGAGAGAAAATTCTCCTACTCAACAAATTCATTAAAGTTAAGAACGTCCAGCAGTACAATACTGGTTTAAGAGCATTTTGCAAGAAAAGTAAACTTTTCCTTTATGTCTTGCCTTGATCAACAAGCAATGTCTTCATTCACAAGCACTTGAGCACTTCACATGATCACAAATGAGCCAATGGTGTCTCTCCCTCCCTCCCCCTGCTGGATTGTGGGTGATTGTTTGAAATGTTCTGTCTCAGGCAGCCTCCAAAGCAGAGGGAGGAGAGACAAATAAAGTTCTCCCTTGCACCAACCAGGAACGTGCAGATTAGGGTTTTCTTTTTCTTTAATTTGTTTTCAACACTCTTATTTTTTAAACAATTTCTAGTCATGGGGTAGCTAGCCAAGTGTACTTTATTATTGTCACATTAAAAATACAGGGTAAAATCCAGTTAGTCCCAAGCAGAGCAAATTCCACTGTCAGGTACGTAAACAATGATGTGGACATGCACTTCTAGCCAACTTATTTTGTGAGTTTTGGCATGTCATGTCTACAGTATATGTTCTATGGGACCCCAGAATGAATCATCTGAGTTTCCATTATTACTTATGGGGAAATCTGCTTTGATATAAGAGTGTTTTGGTTTACAAGCATGTTTCTGGAGCAGATTATGCTCAGAAACCAAGGTATTACATATAAACACATGTGTGGTAATATAATCATTATTCATGTTTTATTTGTGTATAGGGCGGATAATGTGATTTCTTGAAGAAAAAATGCCATTACAGTTTTCTAACCAATACATTAATCAAAATGCAACTATTCTTTGATTATCCTCTTATCATGTTTCTCCAAATGTGTGGAGCACATTTAGAATGATGCATATTAGTGGAATATTGTATTAGATAGTACTGCAAAAATCCATATATTGGGGTAAATTTGTATATTGGAAAAATATGTACAATTTGTAGATATACTTTAACAAAATTGCAAACTGACACTCAGATGAGATAAAATGAATTTAAGAGTGGAAAACAAAAAAAAAAATGAAGACAATTAATTCAGCTTCTCAAAATTCATGCTCATATGCAAAGCATGCTTCTCCGCTACAGGATGTAATACATTTCTAATATTAAATTAAAATGATGGCTTATTTGAACTATGTCAAGAAATATATTCTCAGTTTTATGAAATGATGATGGTGGTGGTGGTGGTGGTGGTGGTGGTGGTGGTGACCAACCTTCAGATCCTGGCCAATGGCAGGGCCCTGAGAGAGGTGTATATGGCCAGGGCCAGCTACCCATTGTTTATAATAGGGTGCTGGATAGGCCCTGGCAATGTTCTCAGAGTCAGCACAGGCAGCAGGAACACCACTAATGACAACAAAGATGATGAGGACATCAGCATTGGGCCATTGTAGGATGTTAGCATCCAAAAGTGTGCACCTGCAGTGGGAAAAGAGAGGCTGGGCGTTGGGGCCAGATTGTGCAGTTATTTCTCCCTCCCACGTGTGCGAGAACACCCCCTTCTTTGGGGCACATCTTCACAGACTTGTGGGGGGAGAGGGAAGAAAGGGAGGGACCACCCAGGAAGCCTGGTTATCAGGTGAGAATGGATGTCCATTCAAGAGACGAAGAACCAGGGGAACACAAAAGGGAGGCTGATTAGTTCAAATCAATTTTATATCAAAGGACTTTTATAGGAATCTGGAGGAGTTTCAGTGTTTGCAGAAATTTGAATTTGGAACTGGTAGGTAAGAAGAAGTTGGACTTGCTTGTGCAGGAATAAAAGGGACATGTCTGATACAGGAATGAGATAGCAGGGCTAACAGACTGTCCCAGAGGAAACACCCATGGGTGTGGGTATCAAGTCCTGAATGAACATGGGTTCAGGAGTCCAGCCCAGTACTGCCCTAACATCAAGATTTTCTATAAGAAGAAGATGGAGATGGACATAGGGTTGTGCCTGGATCCTGTCAGCTGCTGTGATCACACATTCACCCCTTTGACAAAAGACTAGCCAATCATTTGAGCAAAGTGTCCCCTGGTCAATGAATTCTGGAGTGAAAGAGCCCCTTTCTTTGATTTATTGGGATTGTATTCAATAGATAATAAAAAACTGAAATCTTACTCCAATACTGATCTCCTTGGCATTCTTGTATACATAATGAGAACCAAAGCAGCTTCTGCATTCCCCCTTTTTTCCAGACATGGGTAAAAGGGGGCTTCCAGACTACTGCCCCCTTCTGCTAAAAGGGCTTAGAGACCTGCCATTAACTAGAGGTTACTGGGCCACTGAGGGGATTACCAAAAATAAAAGACAAAACAAAAAAATCCATGGTCCCAGAAAGAAGGCACCAAAAACCCAGCCTGCGGCCACAGTGGCCTCTGCACCTTAGAACCCCCAATCACAAGCTAGCCAGCCCCAGTGCTCATGGGCTGTGGCACCACTAACCAGGGTAGCCAATGTTGGTTGGAATGCCAGGAAATCAGGGCAGACTGTGGTCTGGTTAAATCCACTCAGAGACTTTGGTAATGGGGAAAAATGTTTTGTTTACTCACAGTTCTTCAGAGATGAAAACAAACATTGCATTCTGTACCAATGTTTTTTTTTAAAATCCTTGAGCATATTTTTGCAAGGACACAATTGATTTTTATATGGTACGCCATAGCAAAAAGGTAAAGGTTCCCTCCACACATGCATTCTAGTCATGTCCACTGTCCAGTCATTGAGTGGATTTATTGAAAGACCAGGGTGGCATGAAAACAAGGTGAACTATAATTGGAGGCCTTGCCCATTGAGCTAACCTAACCATATTGGAAAAGAGAATTCTATACTTGGGGAAAATATAAAACTACTTTAAATATTAATAATCAGTATAAATACAGGAAGTACAGTTCATTTCTGCTCACTGCATTACTTCATGTTATAACATTCAAAGCTATTTTAGGAGATAGAGTGATGCTAAAGCTGTATGGAAAATGTAGTGTGAAGTTACTAATCAAGAAGTTGGTTGTCATAGAGGAGGTAATGTAAAACAACTCAAAACTCATGATAAATGATTTTCCATTCAAGCACTTAAAATGCACACCATGGTATCCTCTCCTCTATTAGCTGATGTGCTCTCAAATAATGTTCAGCACTCAATTAAGAAAGGATTCATATCACTGCCTGTAGGCCTCTTTCTATTGATGGCAATGCATCTGCCAAGAGGGGAAGAGGCTCCAATACTAAGGTACTAATTTCATTACTTTTTGCCCATGCTCCAGCAAGTGGAATCTACTAGGACTTAAATATTTTTTGCAATTATTACATAATATTACTTATTTTATATTTTATATATTATTTGATATTATAAGGCTCTGTCTGCCTCCTGCTTGTTTATAAAAGTTTTGACCTCTTTGTCCCTGAAATGTTAGGGAGCAAAAAGCTGCTAATCTGGCAACTTGTTATCCTCTGGAACTATTTTTCTTTTCAGTTTTAATGACTATGCCAGATAACAGCTAATTTGAAGTCTCTCAATGAAGTTTTGCAAAAATGAGACTCAGAAATAGTATGTGCACATGTGGATATGTACTGGTTCAAAAACATATTAAATAAATTATATGAGGGCTTTTATCTTTTTATATGTTGATTTTGTATATTCTTGCTGTTTTTGGAAGCTGCCCGGAGTAGTGGCATGTCCACTAAATGGGAGGCACAAACAAGTCTAAACAAATAAATACATATAAATGTATCATATCAGCATTCTATGCCTTAAATTTCTGCAAGCTTAATTTGTATAGTTCATTTTTAAAAAAAAAAACATATTCAAAATACAATAAAGTTTTACATAAATGCCACCTGAAAGCACTCATTTCACTATTATTAGAAAAACACATAATGATGGTTAATTACTTTTATGAAAACTGGCACATGCCTAATTAGCTACCTTTATCTTAATTTGCACCTGGGAATATTATTGTGAAAGGGGTACATCATGTACAAATCAGCTTATGAAAGCATGCACTTGAAATGAGAAAAGTAAGCATAATGATGCTGATGAATGCAGCCCACTTAGCCATGAATCATGATTAAGATATATAATTGGTGTTGCTTCGTTGTTGTTGTAGTTGTTTCAATATTTCTTTAAAAAAAGGAGCATAACAAATTGACCTTTAGAGTTTGAAAAAATTGAAAAAACTGAAAAAACTGCAGTGATGGAGAAAAGTTAATCAGTTAACTACAAGTAATCGCAAATAGATTGAGGTGATAAATGACAGCAGAGGAAAGTTTACTTACTTTTAATATAAGGTCAAACCATGAGGAAAAGTGATGGAAAATGCAGGAACTCCCTTCCAGAGGTATTAACTTTGGTCTAGTGGGAAAAGAAACAAATAGCTTGATTTGATCTGTGCCCATTACATCCCCTTGACAGATGATGTATGGATCAATAAGGACTATATCGTCACAGAGAGCCATATGACCTGCCACAATCCCAAGACAAAGCCATGCAGTAGCGCAAAGGGATTTGGGTTAACAGAAGGTTGACCCTTTGCTGGAAAAAAAAGATATTTCAGCACACTACATTTACTGCGATGGTCTGCAAAATAAAAATAAATAATGATTTCAAGCGGGACAAGAAAATAATGGGTTCTTTGTCCAATATGTTTCAAAGGGTGCCTTGGTGCAGACACAATAATATTTAATTATTTGAGACAGGTTGTAGCTGAACCAGTGTTTCCTGATTAAGTAAAAGGAATCCCAGTAATGTACTATTAATGAGTGATTATCTGTTCAACTTAATGTAGTTACATCTTCAGAATTACAGGAGGAGGAGGAGGAGGCTAGCTCTCTCATTGAGAGCATCTGGATCAATCTAGTTAGGGCAAAAAACAAAAGGAATGTGGCAGTTGGAATTTACTATCAACTGCTCAATCAAGGAGACAAAGCAGATTTAACTTGTGAAAAGCAAATTGCAGGGATTTTAAAAAAACTTGATGCAGATGGGAACTTTCAACTATCCAGATATATGTTGTGAGGGAAATTTGGCTAAGTATGCCCCTTCCAAGAAATTCCTGGCTTGTGTGGCTGATAATTTTCTCCTACAAAAAGTGGGGGAAAGTTCCCCATTATATTCTGATTTGCAAGCTAACCAGGTGTAAGGTGGATATACAATTAGCTACAGAATTATACTCAAAGAGTGATGATCAATGGTTCCTTCTCTAAGTGGGAGGAGGTAACACGTGAGGTATCTCAAGCCTCACTCCTGGGTCCAGTGCTCTTCAATATTTTTTTCCAGTTTCATTTTTTTAATTTACATTGATATCTCACATAATATATATACATTTGTATAATTTCAAAATGTAACCGTTATCATAGATTGTGATTGTTTAGGTAAAGAAAAGAAGAACAACAAAAAGGAGAGAGAACAGAAGAGAAAAGAAAGGGAAGAAAAAAAGAAAGAGAAAAAGAAGAAAGAAAAAAGAAAAGAAGAAAGAAAGAAAAAACCAGAGTCACATAGTTATATATATCATTGGAGGATTGTACCGTCCATATTTCAGTCTTCAGTTATGTCTTTGTCGTATGCTTATAATTCATCTCTTTTTTATATTTGTATTTTAACAAGTCATAAAATAAATTCCAAATTTGTGCATATATTTCTCACCCATTCAATCATAGTACTCTTTACCTCATCATCTTTTAATTCCCAATCTAGCATGACTCTATATAGTTTCTGGATCATTTTACTTTCTGAACTTATCTTATCAAATCATGACTCCTGTTCCTTGAACCCATATTCTTTTTTATCTTGTTTGTATCTGTCATATAATTGATAGTAAGGCCACCAAGATTTCAATATACCTTTAGCTTCTAATTGAGTTTGAGATTTTAATTGCCCTCCTTTCTCTACAAGTACCTTATATGTGGCTATAGTCTCTGGGTTTATGATGTTGGGGTGGACTATGGCTTTTACGGGGGAGATCCATTGGGGTATTTTCCTATAAAATTTACCTCTAATTTCATCCCACACGTGTATTAGAGCTTTTCGAATGTAATGGTTACTAAATGTAGTTCTTGTGTTCCTAATATACCATAAATACGTGTGCCAACCCTTTTGTAAATCAATACATTCTATATTTAGTAATCTTTTATTCTTTAATGTGATCCATTCTTTTACCCAGACCATAGAGCAAGTTTGGTAATATAAATACCAATTTGGAGTTCCCCAGCCCCCTCTTTCTTTAATGTCTTGTAAAAGCTTCATTCTAATCCTGGATTTTTTTCCTGACCAAATAAATTTAGAAGTTATTTTATTTAATTCCATAAAAAAGGTTTTCCCTATAATGATGGGTATATTTTGGAACAGGAATAGTAATTTCGGGAGGATGTTCATTTTTAATATTGCTATCCTTCCTAACATTGAAAGGTGCATTTTATTTCACTTCTCTAAATCTAATTGTATTTGCTTTAATAAACTCCCATAGTTATCTTCCTTCAATGAAGAGCATCTTGATGTTAATTGAATGCCCAAATACTTTATCTTTTTATGAGTGTGGAGACCTGTTATTTCAGAGAGTTGCTTTTGTCACAATATGTAAAAGTTGACAAAAATATATGTAATGTATATTTAACAGATAGGGAAAGAGAATTGTAAAATGGAGGCAGTTAGATTCTGCAGTCTCATGATGTTATCCACAAGTGCAAGGGATTTGTAATCACCAGCATGTTAAGTGATGAAGCACAGGTGGAATAGTTTATAACATCATGGTTCCATCAGATTGTGATAAGTGATGAGTCATATCTGATGGGTGCTAAACTGTATATAAGCACTAGCTTGACTTATGTTAAATGGGACTGTTTATGGTGAGAGACAGTACCCCACACTCTGTTGGTTGTATTGTATATATTGCTTGGTGTCATGCTGTTTGTATATTTGATGTATATATGGAATATATGAGTTTTTACTCTAATCCATGCTTTGTCTCTCCGTTTACTAAGTTCTGCTATACTTTATATCATTACTATCACTTTATCTACATGCAACAGCAGCGCGCTCTGTGCCACATTCATTTGTTTATTGTTGATAGGGTTATGAGCTCCAGAACAGATAAAGTGTGTTTTGTATAAAGTTGTGTTTTGCAGAGGAAACGGTTTGGAGTTGATGAAAGGACAAAGCGGAGCTGCAAAGGTTTTTCTCTCTGAGGTTTGGAAGCAAACAGAGGAGAAGCAGCTGATAAAGGCAAACCAAGCATAAACAGAGTGTTTTGAATGAAAGCAGAGGAGGCTGAAGAAATATTTGCTGAAGCTGAAACAAGTGTTGCAGAAAACGGCGGAGAGAAGCCGGCACTATCAGCGAAGATGGCAAGTATTAACTTATCTTCAATGCCTCTCGTTAAGCTGTCTGATAATAATTATCTGAACTGGTCTCTGCGTTTGAAGCATTTTTTGATATTCCATGAGCTGTATGAATATGTGGAAAATCAGCTGGAAGAAGACTCAGATTAGCAGAGTTTAAAGGAGGATGCATGGGCATTGGCTATAATAATGTTGTATTTGGAAGATTCGCAGTTTGTTTATGTGAAAGAGGCTAAAACAGCATACCAAGCGTGGATAGCCTTGAGAGCTGCGCATATCAAGGACACAGCTGGCAGCAAGATATTGCTAATGAAGCAACTGTTTCGGACAAGGCAAAGCCCAGGAGAAAATATTTCAGATTACGTAAGGAAAGTAAATAATATTTTTCAGCAGTTGTCTGAAGTGGGCATAAGTCATGATGAAGAGTATAAATGCCTTGTAATCTTGTCAAATCTGGATGAATCGTATGATAATTTAGTAATGGGGATGGAAGCGTTGAAAAGTGATGATTTGTCTGTCTCCTATATCCAGTCAAGGCTGCAGCAAGAGGAGCTGAGGAGAGCTGACTCTAAAGTAAATAAAAAGCCTGTGCAAATTTCTGGAGAGACAATCCAGGTGGTAAGAAAATGTTACAATTGTGGGAGTGATAAGCATCTTTTACGCTTCTGTGACAAAGGAAACAAGAGACAGAAACAGAAGAGAGTTGCCGTTACACGCTGGAAGAGTGAAGGACAGCAGCTGTCTGTAATTAATGAAAACAATGAACAGGAGTGCTCAAGGCAGGAATTATTTGTGGTAGATTCCGGAGCCAGTATTCATTGTGTAAACAAGAAGCATTTGTTTGAAAAATTAACTTTGTTTAACTCTAGAACGGTAACTTTGGCAGACGGAACACAGACGAAAATATGTGGAGAAGGTAAAATATTTTTTAAACCTCTCGAGTGTGTGTTTGAAAAAATATTGTACATACCGTCTTTGAAAAATAATTTGTTGAGCGTGCCTATGCTTGTAAAAGAAGGATTTGATGTACAGTTCAGTGAGAGCAGTTGCAAAATTGTCAAGGATGGGAAGACAATTACCACTGGACGGCTGCACAACAGTTTGTTTGTGATTAGCACAGCTGAGAACATGATTGAGAATAAACCTCTGCATGACAGATGCATACATCTGATACATCGCAGATTAGGGCATTTAGGATTTGAAAACATAAGGAAGACTCTGCAGCATGTGGAAGATGGGTCTGTGAAAAACTGTAACAAATATTTAGATTGTCATGTTTGCAAAAGCACTAAGATAAAGGCTGCTCCCATAGCAAGGAAGAGTTTGAGAAAATCACAACATCCTCTACAGCTGGTTCATGCTGATGTAATAGGACCAATGGCAAATTCAATTGGTGGTGCCAGATTCTGCCTAGTAATAACAGATGATTTTTCTCGATATTCTTGGGTTTATATAGTGAAGCACAAAAGTGAGGTGTGTGCAGTGTTTAGGAAATGGTTTGAAATGCCAGAACGTCAGTACAAACACAAGGTAGTAGCTGTTCAAAGTGATTATGTTTGTTGATGATATATGTTTAATGCTGCCTGATATCTCACATGTAAAGTGGTTTATGTCTTCATTAGGTAAAGAAGTAAAAATGAAGCATCTTGGTGAGATACAACATTATTTAGGGGTTGATATTTCAACTGATCCTGAAGGTAATTTCTATCTGTGTCAAAGTGACAAGATAGAGCAGCTAATGCAGAGGTGTAAGATGGGAGACTGCAACATAGTCTCAACACCTATGGAGGTGAGGTTCAACAGAGACCCTGATGATGGGGAGTTTGGCAATGTTGAACTGTATCAATCTGTATTAGATTCATTGATGTATTTATGTTCCTGGTCTAGGCCTGATATTGCAGCAACTATCAACATATTAAGTCAACATGCTGCAAAGCCTTTGAACAAACACTGGAAAGGTATAAAACGTGTTTTAAGATACCTTAAGGGAACAATGCAAGAAAGGTTGAAAATTTTGTCTTATTCTTATTAATTTTTAATCCTGCCACCTCACCAAATTCTTCTATTTCTTTCAATAGTATAGGGGCGGAAGTTAGTGGGTCGTCTAATATGAAGGCTAAATCGTCCGCATATGCTTGTAATTTGTATTCCTTCTTTTTAATTTTTAAATTCTCTGATTTTTCCTGATCTCTCTGTTCAACACCTCTAAAACTAAAATAAATAATAGAGGTGATAGTGGGCAACCTTGTCTGGTGCCTTGGTTTATTTTTATGTTTGGTGATAATTCCCCATTTATTAATACTCTTGCTCTCTGTTTAGAATAGATAGATGGTATTAAGTTTATAAATTTTCCTCCAAATCCCATAATCTTCAGCTGTTATATCATAAATGTCCAGTTCACCTAATCAAAGGCTTTCTCTGCGTCTAAGAATAGGATTGCCATTTCTTTTTCCGGATGAAGTTCATAATACTCTAACACATCTAAGATAGTCCTGATATTATTTCTTAGTTGTCTTCCTGGTAAGAAACCGTTCTGATCCATGTGAATATATATTTTTTAAAAAAATTCAGTCTCCCTGCCAGGATTGTTGCTAAGATTTTATAATCAACGTTTAAGAGTGAGATGGGTCTATAATTTGAGATTTCCATTAAATCAGCTTTTTCCTTCGGGATTAAAGTGATAATTGCTTCTTCCCATGAAGTTGGGATGGTGCCAATATTCAGTGCTTCATTAAATACCTTAGCCATTAGTCCTATTAAGGTTTCCTGAAGACATTGATATATCTCTGCTGGCAGCCCATCTGGTCCTGATGCTTTGTCCTTTTTTTGTTTTTTTATGGCTTCAATTATTTCCTCTTTTTTATTTCTGCATTTAATAAGGTCTTTATTTCATCTGGTAATTTAGGTAATTCCATCCTATTTAAATATTGTTCTATTTTTATTAAATCTATCTTTTGTGCTTCATGTAATTCTTCATAATATTTTATCACTATATCATGTATTGGTTCCTTTTTTGCATGTATATTGCCTATTTTATCTGAGGGCTCGGGGCGGCCCTCAGGCCGGGGTCAGCAGCCTCTTGGCACAATTCCCATGGCGGGGGCACACTGGGCCGAAAAGGAACCCCATCCAGGATCACCAGTCTTTTCAGGAAGTCCCTTCTGTCTGATGGATTCCGGCATCGATGGCAAGACAAGTGAGGCGATAGTAGGAACTTAAGACTCCCCCAACCCCAAATAGGGGGAGGGGGAACCAGCAAACAGCTGGTCCGTTGCCCAGTCGCCAGTACACGCAAGCCTTGCACGGGGAGGGGGGCAACGCCGGCGGCCACCCCACCGCCTGAGAAAGGCGCCAGCGGCCGATCTGCCACCCGATCTCCAAAGTCCACGACAGGACACAATCACATGGTAGAGAAAGAGCTGCCAGAGACAGTGACGGGATGGGATAGCCACGTCGGCGGCCGGTCTGCCACCCAACCTCCACAGTCCAAGGCAGGGCATGGCCGTAAGTTGGAAAAAGAGTCGCCACAGAGGGCAGCGACCTGATGGAACCCCCACGTTGGTGACCAATCTGCCCCCCGAAGTCCAGACCCTGCAGGGGGTTGCACCAGCACGCCGATGAAAGGGCGGCCGAGGACTGTGAGCAGATGGAACGAGAGGGGGGAGGCATTGATGTCCGAACCTCCGCCTGAACCCCCAGACCCCCTGGCACGCAAACCATCCCATCGGGTGGAGACCAACTCTGGCCACAGCCGTGCAGACCCCCCATGCTGGGGGAAGCAGCGCCGGTGGTCCTCTGCACAGCCCCAGCCCCAGCGCGGGAGGAGTTTGAAAATGGCAGTGGCGGCAAGAAACGGCACCGTCAGCAGTCTCCAGGGCCTCAAATAAAAGAAAATTCAAGCCGCACGCTCAAGTTCAGGAATACCGTGTCTCGGTGTTGTGTGATGTCTCCGCGTGCCGGCGTGGAAATTCACACACAGGTACGCCCGCTGAAGACTCACTCGGTGAGCCCCTTTTAATCCTCCACTAAGACCCCCTACATAGCCCCGGAGAGCCCATGAACAAATTCAAATAAAAAAGAAATGGCAAAGCAGCGCTTTGTGAAAGAATAGAAAAACGCAAGAGTGCAGTAAAAAACTGGAGCAGCTGCCGCCCGCCATCTTGAAAATGATGGCGGCCATCTTCAGCCCCTCCCTTCTGATGTCTGTCCGGCTCTGCTCCTCCAGATGTCTCTCTCACCGACACCAGGGTAGCAGGAAAAGGAGCAGTCAGAGAGGAAGGGCAGCTCCTCCAGGCCTAGTCCAGCAGCAACAGCAGCAGGAGTGTTTGCTGGGTGATGTTGTGGCTGCCAGGAAGCTGAGGTCAGCTAAAAAGACTTAGGTGGGGGATATAAAGCTACACCTCCTCCTTTCTTACTAAGTGTGTTCCTTTGAAACATGTTATACCCTCCAATAACTACATTCCAATCATAAGTCTTATCCCACCAATTTTCAGTGATGCCAGTTAAAGTATATCATATTTATATTGCTGTATTATGAGTTCCAGCTCCTCCTGTTTGTTTCCCATGCTCTGCGCATTGGTGTAAAGACATTTGAGGCTGCATATGCTTATTACAAGCCCTTTGTTTAACCCATTTTCCTCACACCGATGGTCTGTAGTAATACTTTTTGTCCTACTCCTACTTCATCATTTGGGCTATACCCCACAACCCATTCTAGATCTTTACCTTTAAGAAAGTTTTCTCCCTTCCCCTGTGAACTCAGTTTAAAGCTCTCTTTATCAAATCTGCAAGCCTCTTGGCAAAAAGATTATTTCCAGCAGTGGTGAGGTGCACCCCATCCTTCCCCAATAGCCCATATGAATGAAATAGCAAACCATGGTCCTAGAATCAACAGGTTTCCTGTCTACTTTCCATAAAGTCGGTTTCCAAGTTTTGGAGACTATCAGAATCTTTGTTTTATCAATGCTGATAGTCAAATCATTCTGGAAGCAAAACTCTATCTATTAGATCAACTTATCAGTCCATTTGGGGATGTATCAACTGTACAATTAGCTAAAAAGAAGGAAAATGAAGGAGATCTATTCATGGACAATTTACAATTATTTGGTGGATGAGATATGTTAAATAAGTATGGTTTGGTTGTTAAATTTATGAGTTGGGAGGGAGCAGTTAAAATGTATTAGTGAATTCAGGAAAATAAGTTATAAAGAAAAGTGATGCAAAAATGTGAACGTAAAATAAGGTTCTGTTCTTTATTTAGTCTACCTTTTAAAAGCAAAATAAGAGGTAAAATCTGAAGTTGAAGGGTTCCTCTGACTTACAGAGGTGGTTCTGAGGTAAAAATTCTAACATATACTCATGTTGGATAATATTCAAAATCCATTTTGCCAACTGGTGAGGAAAAGTGATAGTGTTGGTGGATGTCAAAGGAAGAACTAAAATTCCTGTAGAAGGGAAGTCAAAGATCCTACTTTGTTTTTCTGTCTCCCGTTTGGAGGACCCAGGGGGTAGATGTGTGGTTTGGGCTGTTGCTCTGTAGCATATTGAGAAACGTATGGTGCTAGAGGTTGATATATATATCAAAAAGAAACTTGAAGTGGGTGGATGAGTACTGACATATCCAAGAAGGATAACAATCCCTCTGGGAGGTTTGACTGCAAAATCTCAAGAGTTTATCAAGATTATACCTCTTCAACAGGTTAACAATGTAGTCATAATTTTGGTATTAAAGAGACCCTAGCTGTCAAAGCGAAGGATATGGCTGCAGAACAGGAAGGGCATGTCTGAATATCAGAGCCACACATTCAGAATCCCCTTAAAGTGACAGCTGCAGCCATATGCTTTCCTCAGCACTGCAGTCAGTAGCACGGCAGGCAGTGGACACCACTTAAGTAGCCAGAATTGGTGCTTTCTGTCAAAGTGTTGTAACAGGGTGTGTCATTTATTTTGATTTGTTTTTTTAAAAAATGAAGATTAGTGGCTCTTCACACTTGTCTTCAAAGGGGGAATCAGCTCCAGATATGGAGCAATTTGACCTTTAAGCTTGCCAGTAAGAATCCAACTGGGAGAACTTTTTTACTTCTTCTTAGCCAAAAAGGCATTGTTCAGGTAAAAGGTTCCTGTGTAGGGTGATAAAAATATATAAAATTATATTTTAAAATGAATTACAAAACAAATATTCAGAAACTCATTTAAAATACATTTTAATTGAAAGATTCTTCATCTACCATTACACTTGTGCTCATGATCATAATCAGATCATCCCTTGCATAGAACTTTCCAAACTGCTCCAGTTTCTCCTGTCACCAGCAAAACAACAACAACAAAACCCACCTTCTATGATTTCCAGTGCAGTTAGATTGACTGCTTTGGTTGCCACTCATACATGGCACTGATCACTTCACCCTCTGATGTTTATCATCTATTGCTGTATTTTGTTTCAAGTGTACAAGAGGCACAAATCTCACCCTTCCAAATGTAAAAGTTCTTAGGGAGGCAGAAAGACAAGAACCATTGACAGTAAAATTCTGAAAACAGCACATAGATTTCAGATAATTTAATTACCATGTTTTGCTATACTTGTATTTGTGAAAGTGGAAAAGGAATGCAGAATCACTGATATGAACTTCAGAACATTTGATCCAGATGAGTCCTGTTTGTGCATACAGTAGTACCTGTTCTGGAAACATGCTCATAAAACAAAATACTTGTATATCAAAGCAGATTTCCCCATAAGAAATAATGGAAACTTAGATGATTCATTCTGGGGGGGTCACTTCCTGTGGCTTAGGACAAAGGCTGAGTGTGGGCCTACCAGGTGTTAGAGTATGCAGATCAATAGTCTCAGAACGTGGTATGTCAATCACCCTGATCTGAGTTACTATTGCTCTGTCTATACTTACATTCTATTTATGTCCTTCCTTTCTGAAAAGTCTATTGGTTAAACATATAAGGAATGACAGTTTTTACTTTTTAATTCTCTCTTCATGGCTGTTGAGATGGAGAGTCTTACCTTCATGCATACCATCCAGATTTAGATGATGGTGTAACAAGCATAGGGACATTCTTCAATACAGACTGTTTAATGTGGAATATTTGTTTTCTATTTAAAGTTTAATAAACTTTTTTTGGGCATTAATGTGACTCATTATTTGTTCTGTGGGGGGTAATTCGACCAAGTACTAGTAAGACCTCTAAAGGCAGGACAGAGGCTGCCACCAGGCCCATTGCTCAGGCTGGAGATGCCAGGCCTGTGACTGCAGTGAAGGGCTTCCAGCTGTAGTAGCAAGGGGCTATTGGCCATGTGGGCCAGGGGCACCTGCCCGGGGCCTCAGCCTCAGTGGCAGCAGCAGCAGCAGCAGCAGCAGCAATAGTCATCCCTCTCATTCCTTCCTCCCTCATGGCCCAACTCACCTCTTCCTCCTCCTCTGTTGCTGCCATTTGGGGCACTTGCCAGGCAACATCTGGGTGCCATGGCAGCAGTGACAGTGAGGAGGAGGAAGAGAAGGTGACCCAAGACACGAGGGAGGGAGGGATGCCCCTGGCCCACACTGCCGTCACCCCCTTGCCGGGGTGATGGCAGTGAGGGCCTGATCACTGTGGTCGTGGCTATGTCTATGGCAGATGTGATTACCAAAGGCAAGCAAAATTTAATAAAAATATTTAAAAATTATTTTAAAAATTATTAAATTACATTTTTATTAACTTAAATTTTATTAAAATGTTGCTTATCTTGCGAAATACTCATAAACCAAGGTACTCGTCAACTGAAGTACGACTGTATATGTCTCCTGTATATTGACTGAAATTGAGCACGTGTAACTTTTGCCTTTTTAGTATTTGTAATAACACTGCTCCCAAAACAAATGTACAGAAATACAGACACATTTATATCATCAAATGTGCAAATGAGAATTGGACATTTTATCCATTGGAGTAATTCAACAAAGGCTTGCATCTTTTCTGTGAAAGTGTTTTCTTCTCATATTAAAATTCTTAAGTACTGTTTGTTATGCTTGTTTTGTCCTGGAGCTATAGCTCTTCCCATCAATATCTCAATTGACTAAGCAGCAGGTACTGGCAAAAAAGTAATGCTCATTTTCTTACCAGGTGCTGTATTTTTCTCTGAGGCTATGTCTCTGTTTGAGCAAATATCTTGTGATCTGACATGGCCATCAACTTATGGCCAAGAGTAGATTTCTGCTGCCTTTGCTGTATTTAATCTCATCACATAAAAAAGAAAATAAATGAAAACCAAAGCTGAATGTATTGTTTTTCACAATTGCTTCTTTCCACGGTAAAAAAATTTAACAAAGTGTCAATAAATAGGAAACAAACCCTATAAAATGATTCAAAGTTTTACTTGCTTAGAGTTCATCTGTATTCCTCTGACAACTCTTTCTACAGACTGTCCATGACATGGCACTTTGGAACGTGCATAGGCTCATTAATGATCTTCTTGACTTTCAGTATTGTCAGGTTGTGTGTCAAAGGAGGTTCATATACATTTGGAGACCAGTCTATGTGAGTTCTAACAGTGAAGCAGCATGAGGATTAATTGAAGGAGTTTTTCTGCGATGTACAGAAACATCTCCCAGGAAATAATTTCCACACCTTGGGTCAAGTATCTTCTGCACCTCAGCTTTTCTCTCATCATTGTCACTGGAGCCATTTTAACACTCACAACTAAGATATGAATACAGTCACACTAATTAAGTTTTGTCACATTCAATGAAGGTTTTTGGATAAATTCACATATATATTTTCATTAAAAGCATACAGTATTATTTCTAAAATAAAATAGCATTCAGATTAATCAGAAATTGCATTAAAATGTAGAAAAAACACAATTTTACATGCTCATTTACCAAGCAAAATGAAATTATATCAATTTAGCAAAAGAAAAAATGAAATACTTCCATCAAGCCACAACTTTTAGCACCCCTCATTTTTAAATTTTGAAAGAAAACTTGACATGCCCTAGTGGTGTAACCAAAGTTTTCTGGTCCTCAGGTAAAGTGTCCATTTCTGCTTGCATTATCCTCCAGATGAGTTTGTGATAAGCCCACATTGAGGCCTGGTAGTTGGCTATCCTGAACTTTAGAACCAAAATAGAATAGATTTTGCATCCAGTGATGTCAATTTTACAACCCTCTTTGATGGAGAGACCAGAAACACTGCTGCCTTTCAATCATATCTGAGAGGCTTCCACAATTCTTGAGTTTGAGGATGAATGCTTAATAAAAAGGTACCATCTTTGCAATATACGTGGTGCATGTTCTCTGTCTTCTATGACGTTTCAGGAAAGGATGAAGGCTTTTGACATGACAAGGTCTAGTAAAGAGATTAACATGCTAATGTGGACCAGCAGGGTAGAAGACTTGTTGATTGTACCATACATAGGGTCAGAACATTTTAGCTGGGACTGTTGAACTTCTAAGCCAATAGCTTTGGTCATCTGATCAACTCTAAGAGGAAAAATCCTCAGTGGGAAAGGGGTTTTTGTATCCCACATGTCAGAACCAGAAGTAGTAGCAACTGGAAAAGAGGAGGAATCTGAGTGCTCAGGCCTGTCCTGTCTGGTTTGTGAAAGATGTAGTTAGAGGTCTTGAGGAAGTCACTAAGGTAAGTGAATACTTAGGATTATCTCTGGATAAAGAGGCAGTGTGCTTAGAGGTGTGTATGGAGTGATGAGACTTGGCATTAAATTCTGCAAAAAAAAAAAAAAAAAAAAAACAGTCCGAGTTGGAAGGAGGCATACAGTAATTTCTGGATATCTGATATGCTGAAGGGGATTGGAAACAAGATAAGGATTAAAACTTTGTGTGAGCCCAACAATGCTTCAGAATGGTAGGCCATTTGTGTGGTCTCTTTGCTGGTGAGTTTCTGATGGTTGGTGCCTCAGTGTAAGAGGCCAAAGCAGATGCATCATGAGAGGTGGTGGTGCTGAAGCATAAGGTTCATGTCTATGGACTGTTGCCAACCACATCATCCGTCAGTGTCAACAGGGAGAATATTCTGAGGTAACTGAGTAATTGGAGTTTGAGGATATAGACTTTCATTGGAAGGTATTCCTTGCCACTAAGTGCTCCGTAGCCTGATAAGGTTTGCAAGTCTCCAGGGCTAAGTTGCTGGATATTGGCCACTCTGATGTAAGATAGGGGTACAGCAAGTTACCTGCGTATAGCAATTGGATCTGATTTTCTCTTCTTGAGACTGATCACTTAGTGATGTAGTTGGGTCAGTGTCAAACTGAGATCCACAGAGTATAACAGTGGATGCAGTAAACAAGCAACATGAGGTTAAAGAGCATTTGGGGACCTGTACCACCTCCACATCCAGGGCTGATTTCGATGTTAGAGATCCAGAGGTGGAAAAGTGCAGTTTGTCAAGTACCTTTATAGCCAATTGGTCCTGCACAGAGGAGTGTGCTTTTGGCAGCAATGAAAGCTGAAATTATGCCTCCTGGTGAATTGAAGAGTTTAAACTGACCAAGACATCACTCTCTGGTGGAATGAGAACTGGACAGGTGGAGACACCTGTTGGGGCTTATCCTACTTAAACTTGGACTTCTCTGGCACAAAGTCCTTGATCTTCTGCTTCTTAGATGGAGCAATCTTGGTAGATTTCAAAGCTGATGGCTTAGACTCCAAAGGTTTCAATGTTGAGGGAACAGCCTCTAGCTGCAGCTTCTGCCATGATGGTCATTTGGCCTGAATTTCTTCTGGGTGGAACATCCCCCAAGATGTTATGATGTGTTATCCTGGGATTTTCCTGATACTTCAGTGACTCTATCTTGCCTTTCATGTGCTGCAGGTTTCCCATGCAAGAGGTTGCAAAAGCATGCCCAGAGCATCACCAAGCCACCATCATGCTTAACTGTTGGCAAAGGGTTTCTCTTCATTCTTCTTCCTCCAGGCATACCACGGATTAGAGATGGGTACGACTAGGGAAAATGACGTTTTCGAGTTGTCGTGTGTCAGAGGCGGCCCGTGTCGGCTCATTTCCGTTTTTCGCAAAACTTCGCAAAAAATAGTCGTTTCATTTCTCGTTTTTTCGTCTGTCGTTAAACTGGTTTAGGGGGGGTAGCGGGCTCCTGGAGGCACCTCTCTGGGGTGGGTGCCTCCGCTGGCCCGCTATAAAGGGAAGCGGGCTCCTGGAGGCACCTCTTTTTGGGGGGTGGGTGCCTCCTATCCTCACCCGCTAGGAAGGGAAAGCAGGCTCCTGGAGACCCCTCATGGCATGGGGGTCTCCTCTCCTCACCTGCTGCTGCAAAAGGGCATGCATAGCCATATGGATATGCATACCAAGTTGCAGACAGAGACACAGCAGACTGGCAGAGGCACCCCTCTTTTTGGGGTGCCTTCCCTACATCAGTCAGTGAGAGACAGGCACTCGCGAGCAGGGTTTGCATGACACACATGCTGCCGAGCCGAGCCTGCAGAAGTCACCCAGGGCCACAAGTGATGGACTGGCGGACTCTCTGCACCCGCTGTGTCTCACTAAGAAGGGAATTATACTTGCGTGTAGTGCAATGCAAGTACAGATCTGGCTTAGGCAACAGGTTAGCGCAAGGGCTAGGGTTGGGCTAGTTACTGGTGAGGTTAGGGTGAGTATTGGGGTGCACCTCGGGGTGCTTCTCTGACCCACTAAGAGGACAGTGTACTGTGGCGTATGGGTAAGGAATCAAGGGTTAGGGTTAGGGTTAGGGGGCTAGGGCAGGGTTTAGTGGGCTTTTTGGCACATCCCAGAAGTCTCAGTGGCCAAGTGGCCATGCGATTGGTGGAATGGCTCCAAAAATTTGCATGGTCCACTCCCACATGGCCACTTGGCCAGCCCATCATTGCGCAGGTGTAAAAAATATATAATAAAATAAAATCAATGGAGAGAGGACAGAGGAGGAGACATTTTGTTGCAAGAAAAACCCACTGCTACTGTAAAAATTCTGGCAGTTTTAGCAATAGCAATTAGCAAATTTCGCATGTTTTTGTGGTGCTTGTGTGTTTTTGGACCACGATTTCAAAAAAAATATTGTGGTCGCCGTCCCATTTTGGATCCCCCGCCCGCACCGCATGGCATGGCGACTCGAGTCCAGCTGCCCAGGACAGGAGAGGGGGAGATGCCGGGACCCCCCCCCAGAAACCACCCCTCTGGTAGGTGCACTCTTGTAGGCATATTTTCGCCTGCTTTTTGGCCTGGGAATGGAGGGGGGAGCTTTAAAACTTTTTTTCTGTGCCGCTTCCGCTTGAATTGCGGCGGCCGGCGGCGAGTCCGGCTTGTTGCTGCGTGCGAACCTGCGGCGAGTCCCACCACCAGAGCAGCCCAGGACAGGACAGGAGGAGAGGGGGGGAGGCCGGGGACCCCCCTCCAGAAACCACCCCTCTGGTAGGTGCACTCTGCAGGCATATTTTTGCCTGCTTTTTGGCCCGGGAATGGGGGGGAGTTTTAAAACTTTTTTTCTGTACCACTTCCGTTTGAATTGCGGCCGGCGGCCGGCGGCGACTTTGGCGGGACGACGAGGATGCCCGCCCCCAGCACAGCCCAGGGCCAGGAGGGACAGGAGGAGAGGGGGGGAGGCCGGGGACCCCCCTCAAGAAACCACCCCTCTGGTAGGTGCCCTGAGCCCTCACTCCGGCAGGCATATTTTTGCCTGCTTTTTGGCCGGGAATCGTTTTTTTTTTTTTTTTAAACTTTTTTTCTGTGCCGCTTGGCATCGCAGGATCGCCGCGATGCCAGGAACGACAACGACAAATCAGACCCAATTATTCTTTAGTCGGTTCAAGTTCGAGTTCTGGTGGAGTAATTCCTGTTACTGTTTCCGTTCCGTAACGGAAACGAGGAACGGAAACAGAAACGGGAATTCCGCTAAGTCGTGCCCATGTCTACCACGGATCCATTTGGCCTAAAGTTCTAGTTTTGTTTCATTACTCCACAAAACCATCTGTGACTTAGTTATATGATTTTCAGCATAGTGAAGCTGACTTTTCTTATGTTTTGCATCAGTAGTGATTGACATCTTGGAGTTCTGAAATGGAAGCATACATTTAGTATGAATCTTACTGTGCAAACTGAAACCCCAGTGCCTGTTTCTATAAGTCTTGTTCCAGGTTTTTCGTAGTCACTTGAGGTTTTTTCTTAACCTGTCTTCTTAGAAATCTGGTTGCAACCATTAATCATGTCCTTTACCTGTCCCATCCCAATAGTGTAACTGTTATTTCTTTGACTCTGAACTTGCAAACTATGCTTCCTAGTAAAGGAACATTCAGTGCCTTAGCTATCATTTTGCATCTTGTTCCTTGTATGTGAAGGGTGATGATCCCTTAACTTTTTGGACCATTTTTGACTTAGCTGTATTTCTAACATGCAGTCAAATTTAACACTAAAAAAACCACTAGCCAGTTCCAGCATTTGATGTGTTCTAGATTGAGCAAATCTGGTGCAACTAATGAAGCCCTCAATTAGTTACATCAGGCAAACTTTGAGACAATACACATTTTGTATATTTGTGCTATTGTGAGACATTCTGTCCAGGTATTTGAATACATATGAGAAAGCAGAATGTATTAAAAGTTGCATTAAAAGTTGTTTAATTTGAGGAAACCACATGAAACATTCATTGTGCTGAGCTATTTCAAATTATTTTCTTTGACTTGTTTATTGCAAGCAGCTTAAAGTCTAAATTCTGGCAATAAGCCTGATTTGCAATGGTGATTGAATGATTTTGATTACAAATATAACTGAAGGGGGGGAAGTCATGAAATAGCAGTTCTGTTATTATTTGATTACCGAGGCAACCATGAGGGGATATCTCGAAACTCCAGGTCAGGTAGCTAAATGCATGGCTCTCAAAGGCCTCTGGGGGAAGCTGCTTGTTAAGAAACTTTATAAGAAGTTTCTTTTCAGCCATTTCCCACTTCTGCTTAGAGTTTTGCTCTGGATGGTATCTTGCTGTGTACTTTTTGAGTTGCCAGGCAATAGTTGTAGTGTTTAAACCACAAATCACAACTTTGTTACATTATTTCTAGTGGGACTTTGGGTAGGACATTCTTTAGGCTTTGAAATGGAGGCTGAAGCAAGCTTCCTCAGGTGTCCAAAGAAGAGTGGTTTTGCTTCATCAAGAAATTTAAGGATTTACTGGTTCTAGGGATCCAGAATCCTCATAATGCTCTGAAAAAGTTGTGGTAGGCCAGGTTTCCCCAGCACTACCTCCCATGTCCTCAGACTCCTACCCCCGGTCCTTCCAGACAAGCACAATACAATCTTCCCAAGTCAGCAGCAGATCATAGCAGTCAGTGTATCATCATGGTTCCTTATCATGTTCTGTGAGGTTTCTGACCACAAATGTCTTTTCTTTATCCCTACCCCCCCCCCCCAAAAAAAAATCTAGAGAGGCACCACCTATGGAAGGCTGTCTATCACCATCTGGGGAGAGGAAAATACTAGCAGAGGAAAAAGGTAGGGAGGAAGAAAGAGGCACTGATGCTAAAAAAGAACAGCCATGAGGGTTACTGCAGGTGGGAGCTTGCAGGAGGCCATGCTACAGGTCATAGTTCTCATTCGAGCTGCATCCATCATCAGCAGACGGACCAGGGTAGAACAGAGGAGGCAAGTGCCAGACCTGTCACTGAAACAATTGCCCTGCTGAGGCTTCCATTTAATATCATGAAAAAATGGCCTCTTCATGTTTGCTTTTTGCCCCCAGGTGTGCCCCCTTCCCTGGAGAACCATCAGCTGGAGAGTCTTGCCCCCCTCAATGACTCTGTGCAGGAGGTGATCCATGCCCAGCTATTGTGGTCACATGGGTGTAAGGGCCGCTTCACAGACAACCTGTGGAGTACTTCTCACTCACGGCCAACTGGTGGCAGACGAAGGACTTTAAGAGTGCCAAGGCACTGGTAACAGGGCCACAGGTAGAGGCCATTGATCTGCCACCAGGCTACAGTGCCATTCTGCCAGAGGCAAGGTACATGGAGGTTCAGGAAATAAAGAGGAATATTGTCAGTGAGTTTTGGGGCATATTGCAGGAGTGGGCACCAGAGGGTGGGGTCATCGTTGGTCACAGGTCACCAAGGCTGAGTAAAATATGTTGGCATCTTTGCATGCAGCAGGTGTTGAGGATATTACACCTAATTGTGCACAATGCCATTTAAGCCGGAGTGGGACATAGGAGCATGGCAGATGTGGGCCCTCTTGGAGAACAGCAACCACCTTATGAGTAATTTCCCATGCAGCTTGAAAGCTGCTAGCTGGTTATGTGAGAGGCAGGATGAGTTGGGGGCCAGAGGAACATGTTCTGTAGGAACTGACAACCTAGTGGAACTCCTCCTAGCCCATTAGTGGAGTTAGTGGAGCAGATGACTGTTTTGTAGGAAATCATGTATTCTATGCTCATTCTGCATGAGAGAAGAGAGGTGGAGGGCCTGAACCCCTCCCAAGAGACCACAGATGTTCCCTGTGGTTAAAGTACAAGTGTTGGGCAAGTTAGCCGCCTTATTCACAGCCTCTGGAGTGGGCAGCGGTGGCGGGGGGCCATGGGCGGGCGAGCGGGTGGGCAGCGGCCGTGGGCGGGCGGGCGAGTGGGTGGGCGGCAGCGCGGGCGGGCAGACGGGCGAGTGGGCAGTTAGGATATCACTTAGGATAGAGGTTCTGTTCTTGGCTTGCACCCCAAATGTGTGTGTGTGCAAGCAAATTGAAGTTGGGAAAATAGAAAATAAATGGTAGTATATAATATATTTTTAAAATAAATGCACACCTCCCACTCCCAGTCGAACCTCCCCCTTTATCCAATATCAGGAAAAAAAATCCTCACAAACTGCCAGAGAAGAAATAAAGAATAAACTGCTATTCCCTTCAGCAGACAAAGCTGCAGGGAATCAAATAAATTATTTTCTAAATTCAATTCCCTCCTTGCCTGCCTAACTTAAATCCTAAAGCCTCCAGCCTCCCTCCTCAATCTCGATCGGATCACACCAGCACCAGCAGCCAGCCCTCCTCCCTCAACCACATCCATACACCCGACTGCGATTTCTGGAAGGTGTCTCGGCTTTTTATGCCCTCCGAGACATCCAGAAGTGTCAGTCAAAAACCTGCCGATGCCATTGGTGGAATGGTTCAAAAATTGCATGGTCCCATCCTATGCCCAGCCCAAATGGGCAGGTCTAAAAAAAATAAAATAAAATAAAATAAAATAAATACGACATTCTATTGCTATAAAAAAACCTACTGCTGCTACTATTAAAATTCAGGCATTTAAAATAAATAAATTTTACATGTTTGATTTGGTGTGTTTTTTGACCACGATTTCAAAAGAAAAATTGTGGTCGCCATTTTGGATCCCCCCCACCTCATGGCATGGCGAGACGTCGAGGATGACCCCCCCACAGCCTGTTGCAAGCAGCCCAGGACAGGAGAAGAGGGGGGGAAGGCCGGGGACCCCCCAGAAACCACCCGTCTGGTAGGTGGCAAAGCCTCAGGCAGGCATATTTCCGCCTGCTTTTTTGGCTGGGAGTCGGGTTTTTTTAAAAAAAAACTTTTAAAAACTTTTTCTGTGCTTCGCATTGCACGATCGCCGCGATGCCACAAACAAAAACAAAAGCCCGACCAAATTTTTCTTTTTTCGGTTCCAGTTCGAATTCTGACGGCTTAATTATCATTACCGTTTCCGTTACGTAACGGAAACGAAAAATGGAAACAAAAACGAAAATTTCACCGAGTCGTGCCCATGTCTACTCACAACTATACCAAAGTAAGGGTAGACATCTCATTTAGCATGTAATGAGTCTATCTCATATATTAGTTTTACCTTTTGAGTTGACTTAATGAAATAAATGAACATTTGCGTGATATTCTAATTTTCCGAGTTTCACCTGTATCTGAAATGTCATTCACCTCCAGTGCCAGCTGGCATAACTTGTGCTACAGCAGGTGAGAAACAGCATTGGCAATGTTATTTTCAAGTCCAGGGATGAATTTGGCAGTAAACTGATATTGGCAGATAGGCAGATGAGAACAAAACACTGTACATGGTAGTGCTTGTAGACACTCAGATTTCAATGTTTGCTTTTCATTACTGTGACCACCATGTGGTTCTCACACCAGAAAGTGATCTTTTTGTTTTGAAATTCCTCTCACCATATGGTGACAGCCATTATTATTGGAAATAGCTCAAAGAATGTCACGTCTCAAAGTATGTCCATTCCCCACCAAGCATGTGGCCATCTTTCTGCACACCTCTGCAGTATAGTCCGAAGCCTGTACCCTGCAGAGTGGACCTGAGAAGTTTTACATGGCATGAATGGCTGCGGCCATATTGCCACACCATTAGATTCAGCCAAGATTCCCAACGATACCAGCAAATATTTCTTCATGTCCTTGGTTAACCTTATATGATGATGCTGTTTGTGGACTCCTGTTGTTGGTCACACTAAGCAAGCAAAGGAAGCCTGATCTGAGGCTATGACTCTCCAAGCAAGGTTAAGGTGCCCAAGTAGCACCTGAGGGTCTTTTAGGGTGCACTTTTCTGTGGCAAAATGGAGCAACCCATGGGCATGGCTTTATCAAAGTAATAGTAATCATAATTAGAGATGGGCACGGAACGAACATTTTTTCGTTTCCATTACCGTTTGTCGTTTCCGTTACGTAATGAAACGACAAACGAAAATTGTGATGAAAATGCAATGAAACGAACAGAACCATGAAAATTGTGGTCGTTACATTTCGTTTCCGTTAATGGCGACGCGCAATGAAATGAGCTGTTTTAAATGTTAAAAAACGCCCTGGACATCCGTAAAAACGCAGCAATAATTATTTATATTGTCTGATAATACCTACCAGGGGGGTTGGGGTCCTTAAAATGTTTGTTTTTGTCTTCTCCCATCACGATGTATTTTTCTTTTCCCTTTAAAATGGATGTCGCACCAGCCACAAAATGGAGGCAAGCCATGTGATGGGATCATGTTCAACCAATAGCATGCCCAGGTTGCAAACTGGGCAGGCAGGTCTGGCAGCCACACAGGGCATAAAAAAGGTCTGGCAGCCCCTGTCCTCCTTGCAGTCTCTGGTGGGAGTTAGGGTGGGATTGCTGTCTCTGCGACTCTAGCTTCAGTCCTGCAGCCTCCCTGTGTGTGTGCATGCTGCGTACCTCTCGGTGAGTACCCTCCCTTGCCCACAGTGCAGTCACTCTGCGGCTGCCTTGCACCCTGGGCAACGCCCGCCGCTGCCTTTGCAGCCTCCCTGCATACCTAGTCTATACTGTGTCTCTGCCAGCATCTATTTTTTTTAGTGTTTTCCCTCTGGTCTGGGGCATTGGGGGATGCCTGCACACGGAAATGCTTTAAAAAGCGTGCAAAAAGCGAGTAGAAACGACAAATGAAACAACGAAAAACAGTAACGAAATTTTTCCAAAAATTCATGACAAACGAAAACGAACCGAAACAGACCTCTCAACGACAAACGAAAAACCGAAACACCATTTTTTGTTTTGTGCCCATCTCTAATCATAATAGCTTTATCAATAATAATATTGGCCTTTAAATTTAATCCCCAACAGGGAGAAGTCCTTGGGGTGGCCAAGGCGGATGAATGTCCTACTAACTGAAGGTCACACTTAGCCATCAATGCTCCTGGACCTAATTCTTGTACTAACCTGACAGCATGATCAAAGGAGGCATAGCAGACAGTACACTATTTGGGAGGTATGGAGTCATTAACTGATGCTCCCCAAGGGTAGGAAAGGTGATGAATAAGCCTCTATTCCCGGGGGGGGGGGGCTCCTTAGGAACAACTCCCAATCTGATACCCTGAGGTTTGCAAACGGAGAGGAAAGAACTGGAACTGTGATGCAGCCAGCCTCTAATTCCTTTTTAATCTTAGCCTCTACCTCTACTACGCCAGGCAGGTCTCTGGCAGATTTTGGGTTTCTTCAGCCATGGCTAGGAGAGGGCCCTCATATGGTATCCAAAAACCATTATTAAAGCCCACAATGCTAGTCTCTGGTAAATCGGATCCTATCTTTGTGTCCAAGAGCTAAGCAAATCTAGCTTTAAATAAATAAATGTACTGGCACCAACTTTACTGGATACATAAGCCCCACAGATGCACCACATCTCTGCAGTTAGAGGCTGAACTCTAGCCCATTTTGACTTGGCTGGCTTTTTGGCTTTCATGTTTACTTTAGGGGACAGTGGTGTGCCTGCAATTGGCCATGGGAACCGTATAATTTGGAATTGCCCAGAGACCTCCGTTTTTGGATTTCTTACCTATAGTAGAACTGTGTAGAGATGGGCACGACTTGGGAAAAAAAATTTGAGTTGTCGTTTTTCGGGACGGGTCCGTTTCGGCTCGTTTCTGTTTTTCGCGAAATTTTTCAAAAATTTGTCGTTTCGTTTTTCGTTTTTTGTTTGTCGTTACCGCCGCGATTTAGCGCGACTTGACTTCCCAGAGCATGGGGTAGGGGGTAAGGGCTAGGCTTAGGGTAACGGTTAAGGTTAGGGTGGGTTAGTGGGCTGTACCTCTGGGTGCCTCTGGCCCACTAAGAACACAGTGTACTGGTCCCATCCCATGGCCAGCCCATAATTGCGTGTGCGCAGGTGTAAAAAAATAAAAATAAAATAAAATAAAATAAAATCAACGGAGACGTATTTTGGCAAGTCAAACCCACTGCTGCTACTGTAAAAATTCAAGCATTTAAAATAGCTAATTTTTGTATGTTTCTGTGGTGCTTTGGTGTGTTTTTGGACCACGATTTCAAAAAAAATATTGCGGTCGCCACTTTGGATCTCCCCGCCCGCACACCGCATGGCAAAGGCAGACAAAACGATGCCCCCCCGCCTGGTACCAGCAGCGCAGCAGTAGCACCAGCCAAGGAGAGGGGGGCGGGGAAACCCCCCCCCAAATAAAACACCCTTCTGGCCTGGTAGGTGCGCTCAGACAGTTTTCGCCTGCTTTTAGGGCCAGGAATCGGGATTTTTTTTTACTTTTAAAAACTTTTTTTCTGTGCCGCTTGGCATCGCGGGATCGCCGCGATGCCAGGAACGACAACGACAAATCAGACCCAATTATTCTTTAGTCGGTTCGAGTTTGAGTTCTGGTGGAGTAATTCCCATTACCGTTTCCGTTCCGTAATGGAAACGAGTAACGGAAACGGAAATGGGAATTCCGCTAAGTCGTGCCCATCTCTAGAACTGTGTATATGGGCCAAGGAATGATTTGTAGAAAAGTGAAGTCATCCTGAGAGGAAGAGGAGACTTTCTGCTCCATACTTGCCAAACTTGTTGGTGACCTAAGGTTCATTTTTTTGCAGTATACATTTTTGTTTGGGACAGCACTATCTTTTTATTTGGTTTATGGAATGCTGTATGGAGCTGGCAGCACAATGTATGGCTGTGTGCTTGTGCAGCCATAATAGCGTTCACATCATGGCAACCTGGCAAATCCCTTCACCATAATTTGAAGCGATGTTGTGCCCTTCAAATTACAGTGCCCTGGGCCATCAACCCCCCCCCCCATTTTTTCACTCTAATTACAGCTCTATATGCCACTGCAAGATATATCAGGTAACCCACCTTGTAACAATATAGCAAGAGATAGCTTAATAGAAATCAATGGCTCCTTACTTTGTTCCACAAAGTGAAAGTGATGATTTTAGCCCTAATTCCTCTTAGGAAAGAACATTTAGTGTTCTCCTGCCTAGATCTTCTAAAATTCTGCAGTGATAGTAAGAGGTGGAAGGCTATTCAGTGCTGACGCTGTTGCAGTCTATGGATCAAGCCCATGGGATCCCACTCCTACACCAATGTCATCTTCTATCCAAATCATGATCCAGATTTTTCATAGTCAAAATGGGGAAATGCTAACGGGTTAAGAAACTGAGGACTTGAGCTGGGGCAGAAAGTTAAATTGGGGTGGAGGAATGGTAACTGCAGAAACCATGGGGGTAGATTGGGCTATGAGCAGAAGAAGTCCAATATGAGAATCATAGGTGAAAATTCTCTGTCTCCACTATTTCATGTTGGTGATTTGTGAATGGAACAGGATTCTGCACAAGCTCAATTTTACCATTAATCTTCATAATCCTTATTCAAGTTTCTTCCTCCTCCATAATAACTTGCTCCAGAATGTGCAGCTGACACTTTCTCATCTTCTCCTTGCATTATGCCAGACTGTCATCATTTTTGTCTCCCCTTAGTAATTCCAGTAAATAGTACAACTCTGATCACACTGCAATGTTTTCATCTTTGCTGAAAATAAGAGCGGATTATTTTCTGGTTAAAATTTAAAACAGATAACAGACTTTAATCTAAATATTTTGTCATCACTAGCTTTCTTCCTATTATTATGATGCACATAGTTCACTTTTTAATACTTGTTTTTCTAAATCTTCAAAGCTTTGTTTAATATTTTGACTGAAAATAAAGAAATATCACAGAATATCAAAGAAATTTCAAATTTTGATTTTGAAAATGTTCTCCATATGAAACCTTGAAACAAAGGAGCTACGCTGCTGTGTATTAGAAGCTGAATTAATTGTTTTGATCAGTATGACAAAGAGGCCACTCAGATATGTGCTATAATCAAATAATCCACGTGATATTTGCATGGGGAGATCAAAGACTAAAAGTGTTTTTTTCCTACATGACATTTGGCTTTTTCCGGGTTTTCATTCATTGGCAGTTTATATTACCTTGTTGGCAAGAACAAACCATTGTTGTAAATGGGGACCTTTTTTAAGTTTCACAAAGGTATAAATGGTAACTTTCAAATTTCAATTTATTCTGGGTGACTTTGGACATCGTGGAGAGCAGGTGTAGAATTCACATTTTTGTCCAGTGTTTCTCTTGTATCATCCACTGCTGTGCCAGATGCCAGACTTGCATTAATGGGATTCAAATTCAAATATTCATTCAGCCATGATCAGAGACTCTGGGCTAGTCACTAGCACTCAGCATATACATACTTCTTAAATTATTCTGACGTTGTAGTAGTAGCACACACACCAATTAAGAACTATCAAAGAGCTATTCAGCACTATCAAACTGGCTGGATAACTCTTTGATTTACATATCTGGATGTGAACCTGATGTTGGGAGTTGGATTCCCCACTGTGCCTTCTGGAAGAACAGCCAAGCTATGCAGCCATGGGGAAGCTGCACAGTCTCAGGGCGCCTCTAGAAAAAGGAGATGTGTATTTTCTATCGAGAAAACCCTGAGAACTATTTCCATAAGTCAAAATCAACTAGATGGCACAGAATTATTAATTAAGAATATCAGCCACATTGTTCATAACAGTCTAATGCAACACTGAAGTTCTTTCCTAACCTAAGCATATTCAGAGATAGCTAGAATTAATATGTTTTGCTAGAAGTCACACAACTCATGCAGAGAGATATAGTACGCACACATGACTATAATTCTTCTTGAGAACATGACTGGAGTTTTGTTCAAAAAAGCAGAAAATGGAATGAATATAGGAAGCAAACCACTTGTCAAAAAATAAATTCACTATAATGTGCATATAAGCCCTTGGTAAACAAATCAGGATTACTTCACTGTTCTACAAATCATTCTTTGGCCCATATACACAGTGCTCCCACTATAGGTAAGAATTCCAAAAACTGAGGTCCCTGGGCAATCCCAAATTATACCATTCCAATGGCCAAGTACAGGCACACCACTGTCCCCTAAAGTAAACATGAAAGCCAAAAGAGCCAGCCAAGTCAAAATGGGCTAGAGTTCAGCCTGTAACTGCACATCCGTTCTTTAAAAGGTGGTACCATTCAGGCTGTCTTGAAATGTTTTCGGACTCACATATCCTCTTTCATCCCTGCCAACACTCTTTGATGGTGATATGGCCACATGAGGCCCCACATGGCCATGCCTTTACCAGGGGCCACCACTTTGTAGGCAAAATTCAAATGCCCCACTAGGTCCTATAACATTTTTAGTGACATCTTTCTTGTTTCCGTAGAAGTTCCTTTTACTCAGGTTATCCTGCTTAGCGGGTAGGAATTTACAGAACTGTCCTAGCACTATACCTAAAAAGTCAACACAGGAGCTGGATTCTCATTTTTCCCTCCTCCTCCAGGGAAAAACTCATAGTAAGATCTTGAAATGCTGCCAGGAGCAGCTGACAGTAGCTTCTCCCCTTCCTTCTGGAAAAAAGAAAAATATCTAAATAGAGCACCATGTGGTACAATTCTGTCCTCCTTTTCATTGCCCACTATAAAAAGGAGCCAAAGTGCTCAAATTCAGCACACAATATGGTGCACCCCACAGGAACCTCCATGTCCATATAGAAAGAGCCCTCAAATGAGAAACCCAACAACTCAAATTGTCGGGAGGGACTGGCAATAAGTGAACACAGGCTTAGACCCTAACCATGTGCACAGTCACATGAAATGGCATGTACCTCACAGAACATACTTCCAGAAGAATTGTGTAATTCACCAAATCCCCTTCAGGGAAATACAAGTGGTGAATAAACCTAAACTCCCTTCATGTCTTCTATGGACCCACACCCAAATGAGAAATTCTTGAATTGTGGGCTAGAGAATGCTGAAAGGGGTCAAAACACAGATCCCACAAAAGTATTTGTTAATTTTCTCCCAAACCAGCTGTTCTATACCCCAGACTGACTTCAATTTTTTTGGCATGCTGGGCAACTCAGCATCCAAAGTTGAAAACGTTTAACAAACAGCTTCATCCTTCTTAGGATAGTTCCTTAATCAATTAGCCAGCACTTCAACTTTTACTGGAATGAGCCATTTTGGATAATTAAAGCCCACCTCACTGAGGTTTCTTTCATTGTTGTTTTGCTACTAGCACTCTTATTAGACCATTCCTGCTGCACCCCATGAAGGGATGCACTCCCTCAATGAGGGAACACTCATGATTAATCTTGCAGGCCTTTTTTGTTGCAGAAGCCCATTGCTTCAAATTCCCAATACAGCAGTCAGAGTTGAACTTGCTTCCCCGCCAAAGTGTGGGGTGTGTTAACTGTTGCTGTTCTATGCACCAGATAACCACTATCATACTACTCACTGGGAGACAAACTGGCAGGTATCTTAATCTGGAGCCAAAACTGGGGCTACCCCACTTTATGAAAGTGTTAATAGTGATATCGAAACAATCATGGGATTTCTGTTTAGAAGTCTGTCTAGTAATAGAATAATAGAGACCTCATTGGTCAAAGAGAGAACCAATGGAAATATCTATGTGGGGTAAAAAGGCTATAAAATGGAATTAACAACAGAGAAAATATACCTGTATAGGAATTTGGAAACACACCTGAGAAGATAGAATTCAAATTATTCAATTAAGTTCTAGAAAGGAAATTTTTTAAAATGCTTATTGTATTCTGAAAGGGTTAAGGACTTGTTGACAACTGTGTCTTTACCAGCTAAAGAAAGATCAAAGGTTTACTGAATTACACATTGCACTGGCAAACACAGTTTTTTCATGTTATTTTTATGTTAGACCAATAACTATTTGTTTTTATTTATACTGACCAGTTTGGAAGCAACTTTATATAATCCTACAGTTGGTGGCGAAGCACAGTCTACTTATCGGTGGTAGTAAAATATTTTACTTCATTTTTCAACATAATTTTAAGTTGTGGAAGCCTGACTAAGCCAGTGGAAGTGAAATAGTGAAATAATTAAGCCTTGTAAGAGGGACACTCACCACAGACAAGCATGCAAAAGGCCTCATCATAGAGCAGACAAGCATGTCCAGGAAAATCTAGATAAGCTACGTATTTGAGATCCAAGTAAATGGCTCAGTGAAAGCTCCCACCTCAAGGTTGTGCTTTAACTATCACCCCAACATATATTAGGAATCCCAGAAGCCAGTTTGCTGATGAATGTTCCAGCTTGCATTTAGGCATTTGGTACCTATCCTCTTCCCTATCAATTTCTTTCTATTCTGACTTCTTAATCATTAAAGATGTCAACAAACTCACACATGCAAATTTTCTCTTTTGTGGATGGAAAAAGATTATAACTCTGAATGTGTCAAAGGGCTGCCAAATTATATCCTGTGTCAGGCACAGACAGGCATGATCAACACCTTACTCCAGCATAGCCCTACTGCCCTGGCTAGGAAATGGCCACTGTGCAAAGGGAGCAGGCCAGGGATTAATCTATATGGAGACAGGAAAGAGACATAAGCTGGAGCCAGGCTCCTGGTGTCCTATGGCCAGATCACCACCATGATATGTTTATGCAGTTGCACTCTCACATGGACATGATGACTCCATTGCCTCTTGGTACCCATTGGAGCAGCTCATTTCCACCACCACATCTGAAGCCATAAACTTGCTACTAGCTGCCATCTATGCATGCAAAAAAGGCCGTTACTCCATGTCCCCTTTGTTGCTCTAGAAAGTGCTATGAGATGAGGATCTTAAAATTGTTCCCCCACGTCCCTTGCGCTTTAAGCAATATAAAGTGCAACTATGCCCCCTGAAGTGTGACTCAGCACATCTTCCTTGCACCTGTCCTCGGGCTGGTGGAATCATTGACCCTGTTCTGTTGCAGTTTTTAAACAAGTACACATGCCATGGGGTACCATTTTATTTGCAGTACAACTGTCCTGTCACCATAGGGCCACCTAGTAGCACTTCTTGGAGCAGCCACATGACAGTAAATTCACAGTACGAGAAAGAAACCAAAAAAGCCAAAAAAGAAGTATTCAAAGTTCAAAAAGTGACAAATGAAAATCGATATACTGATATACCTACCTATCGGGTTTTAATCTAACAAAAATAGTGCCGCAGGAAAACAAAACAAAATGCACTTTGATGTGGACCCCGTCCGTGGAGTCACCAAAGTTATGTAACAATAAAGTGCATCCTTAGGGACGCAGGAACAGCAACAAAACCATGTGGCAACAAGATTTATTACACATTTTAGTTTGTAGCAGTACAAAGTGGACGTGGGGTAATGGCCAAAGTCACCATCAGGGAATACTGTCTTTGTTTAGTTAATTGCCACAGTTGCCCCCATAGCCTGTGTGTCAGCCTCTGATGCAGATTTCACGATATGGTACAGACTATATGGAAAGAAGTTTATGGATGTTCAACAGGAACTCCTGAGTCAATTTACTCATTAACTCAGCCACGTGTAGCATTGTTATCTGTCTTTTGGTTTCTCTACCAGAACTCCTAAATGGGGGATGAAGCTCAGATACAGTCCTGGCCACTGCACTACCTCCTTCCAGAATCTTAATCCAGTCCACTACCTCCATATCTGGCAGGTTTCCTCATCTGACAATGATGACAGCTCAGGTGACTCCATGGAGGCACCTCACACCACTCAAGCTTCTTCCCTTTACTGTTGCTTACTGTACTTGAGGACCATGCCAAATTTGGTGCTCTATTTAAAAATTATAAAAGTTATAATTTTTGTTTGGACTGCCCCAATTTTAGATTTGCCTTGCAGAACACTTAATTGCTCTGCTGCACAATATCATTGCTGCACTTTTATGTAGCATTAATAATGGCCTTAAAGCTGTAGACTACGCTGCATTTTTCTGATCCCTTTAGCTTACAAAGTGCCAGAGGAGACATGAATGTTCTACCCAGATGTTTCTGGATTTCAATGGAAAATTGAACATTTCCATGTTTTGTACCCATGACTTATGAAAGGTATCCTGACAACTGTTCTGTTCTATTTAGAAAGCTTTTTCCATTCTTCTACAAACACTTAAGACACTGTAGGGGTGTGTGCAGAACCTAAGGTGAATAGAAGGGTACAACTGTCGAGAGAAGAAAAACCATGAATAAAACACACAACACCACTTCTGCCTTCTTTTTCAGATGCTGTGCCCTCTTGTCTCTGGCTATTTCTGAGCAATGGCCCTTGTGGAAGAATTCTGATGAACAGTGTTATACTATGATTTTATTATCGGAGTTTTTGTGTTTCATTGAAAGAGTGTGTATCTTTAACAGAAAATTATGAAGGAAATAGCAATATAATCCCACCCTTCACTATTGTTTTTAAAAGGCTTAAAGGAAGCATGATTGTGCTAAACTGAGGGTGAGGGAATTCAAAAGATAACATTCTGAATTTCATCAAAATCATTTTCAGCTATATTCTCCTCCATTTGAGTATTCAGTATGTTAGAATGAGAAAAACTGGATCAACAACCTCACTCTTGTTTTTCTGTTAGACAAACTTTGAGCTGAACATTTAATTAAATCTAAGTTCCCAGCAGCAACATGTAGCTGGCACTGTATATATGGCATATCACCAAAGCTAGGGTTGCCAGGTCTGCAACCTTTCATTTTCTGAAACTTCATAACCAAAACTATACAGTAGAGGAATGACACACAGGATCAATTCAATGTGATGTCACAGGAATTGGGCAAGCAAGCATTAGGAGGAAAATAATTACCACACACAAAAAAATACCTGCCAGCCAGAGAACCCTAGCACTAACTAAACAGTGGTAAAAATCATGATTACATAGACTTTAAAGGGATTTCCAGTTAACATAGTGGATGGAGTGAGGGACTAGGACTCTGGAGAACAGGACTTTAATTCCCCAGTCAACCATGAAAATGGGAGAGTGGAACTGATAAAACCACTTCTTAAATACCTCACTTACCTTTAAAACCCTATTAGGGTCACTAAAAGTCAGTTCTGACTTGACAGCATGTAACAACAACAGACTTTGAAAAAAAAAATAAGACTTCCTCCCTCCTACATGAGACTTGTAACCCCATTTAAAGACTTGAAGCATAGCTTGAGACTCCAGCCTGGAACTCTGATATCTGGCAACCTTATCTCGCACCCATTGCTTTCTCACTGCATTTTAAAATAGAAAATGGAGCCATAACAAACCTTAACAAGTGTGTCTGTTTCTTATTTCTATAAGGAACTGGTTGGACAGTGTGACAATAGAAGAGAGGAGACTCATAAAAATGTACCAAGCTGGCTAAGCTAGTAAAAACTGGCTTTGTAACATTCATATGTATGAATTATCCTTTCAAGCAATTCTGATTTTTTGTTTGTTTGTTTTTGGAGTCGGATGAGGGGGATAATCCCCGTATACAAGTTACATACATATTTATTTGCTATAAGGGAAAGGAATCTCAAAATTTCTAATAGAAAAATTCTGATGTTTTTCTGGGGTTGAAATAAACCATTCTTCTTGAACATGGCTGCCTATTTTTCTATTTCAAATAGAGATAAAGCACTGTAGGAACCATCATCAAGGTTTCACAAACCATAATATTCTTTCTGTATTTGCTGAGTGGTCTGCAAATGACATCAAACAATGTACTCCTGGTGGGTGATTAGGAAGTATCTTTTCTCTTGTTTGAGAAGATAAAAATAACATAGATAAAAGGACCATCTCCTTCAGAAGGCAAAATTCAAGCAATTTCAGGTCTTAAAAAAATCTAAAAACCCTCAGCACACCACTGTATTGTTGAAATGATGAACTGCTGCTGAAACATAATCTATTTATCCACATCTCTTGATTCCTTTGAAGTCCTGTATAATAGGAAATAATACACATTAGAATTCTTTGAAGTAAGTTCACTTTTCCTTTGAGATCAGTGTGCTGATTCTCTGTCTCATTCACTTTCTTGCATGCCTATTGTTTTTCTCTATAATCATGGTAGCTTTGCTTTTACTTGGCGTTGCACTGGATAAATGTCTGTTGGTCAACATCAGCCTTGTTTTCAGAGCCAGACTGATATTGGGATTTGTGTTTGCACTGCCTACTGCCTTCTATCCACTGCACCTGTTCATTGTAATCATGAAGTTGTCATGCAACTACCAAATGTGGGGCTATATTCTGCCCCCCCCCCCATAGCATCAGACATGCTGGCATTCGGGAGACATGTGTTAATTTGGGGGCTGTAATTTGTCATGCTTAATTGTTATCCATTCTTCTTGTGCTCTTATCCTGATTACAAATGTCTCATCTTGGGGTGTCGATAGTCATGAGGAGCAGACAGAAGGTGTGCCAGTTTATTGTCTTCAATCAAGTTATTGATTGTTTCATCCTCTATGAATATTGGCAGACTTTCAAAAACTGTCACAGTACTAGGAGCAAATTCAGCTTAAGACGAAGGGTTGTGCCTTGATTACTACTTAGACCTTTAAGTAGCAGCTGTGAGTTCTGAGAAGGTCTTTTTATTTCTGACTCCTAACAGGGCACAGATGAAGAATAAAGCTCAGGCACATCAAGAGAGGTCATGACCAGGGAGAGATGAAATGAGAAAATTTGACAGGTTGTGCCTCTAACAATTTTGGGTTTCTTTTCTTTTCTTTTCCTTCCTTCCTTCCTTCCTTTCTTTCTTTCTTTCTTTCTTTCTTTCTTTCTTTCTTTCTTTCTTTCTTTCTTTCTTTCTTTCTTTCTTTC
>JAHTLZ010003518.1:47198672-47217889 GCA_023846285.1 Phrynocephalus versicolor | reverse complement strand
TTCTTTCTTTCTTTCTTTCTTTCTTTCTTTCTTTCTTTCTTTCTTTCACAACAACAACAACAACAACAACAACAACAATAAAATGTTCCTAGGTAAAACATACCAAACACACAGAATATGAGATACCTGAATCAGCAATATGATGAGTGAGAAGGATCCCAAAGTTCAGGACATGCAACAATGGGCTCAACTTACACAAAGCCAAATTTCAAGTGAATATCGTGGGCAGGGGAATTCTGACTCTGAGACCACAGGGGGTGCCCATAAGAAAAAAAAAAATATTGTAATTTAAAGTATTTGAAAATACTGATCCCAGGAATCTAGCAGCATGGAAATTACAGTGGAGAAATTTCCATGCTGATAGATGCCTGGGATCAGTATTTTCAAATACTTTTAAATTGCAAATGTTCTTTTCCTGGGGGTACCCATTTGGAGTTGAATAGCTTGGCCCCCTATGCACCAAATCTCTCCAAACTGTGGGTGCTTAAAGGGGAGAGCTTGAGTAATCTCCACTGTAGTTTCTACACTGCTAGGTGCCCAATATCTTTATTTTCAAGCAGATAACATTGCAATTAAAATGTTTTTCTGGGGTACCCTCTTTGAAGTTCAATAAGTCAGGCACCTGAACCCAAAACCTCTCCAAATTTGGAAGACTTAAAGGGGAAAGTCCCAGGAAGGCACCCACCAAATTTAATTCCTCTAGGACTCAGGGGACCCATTTCATAGTGTAACAAATAGGTTCATTACTGTTTCATATTGTACAATTTTTTTTAAAAAAATTCATTTCTAACATAAATGAAACAAATTACGGGGAAATGAAACAAAATGAAATGAAACACAATTTTTCCATTTTGTGCCCATCCCTAATCCCAAATGGCTCTAAACCACCACAAGAATTGAGCTATGCTCAGCCCCTGCCAGAGAACTGCAGCTGCAACCAATTGTGTAGGGCTGACCATATGTCTTCTGTCCAGGCTCTGGTTCCATGCTCAGATAGATGTACTCCGTTTGGTTGAGTGTGTATGCTTATGGGAAACGTGGGATGCCTGATTCAACTGCCACTCCACTGTGTTACTACATGCCCAGTTGTCCTGGTCACTTTTTGCAGGGCAGGATCAGCTTTTCTAGATTCCCAGGCTCCCCTCCAAACCTACCTTTCCAAGAGGTCAGACCAGAGACCTACCATAGTAAATATCACGTAAGAATTTCAGGGTTGCTTTCATGGTGAGGATGAGGGCCAGCCCCTTGAGGCTGTTCAGGTATTTTTGTCCAAGCTGCAGCCTTAACACATCCACAGCGCCATGTTGCCTGAGTCAGCACCAGAGAGTTGGCATGAGACAGTCCCAGTCATGTCCCAATCATGTATTGGATGAGGTAGGATTCAGAAGACCCAGGCTCAAATTCCTACTTATCTCTAGAAACTCACTAGGGGTGGCACTAGTAAATCACTCCTTGACATAGTTTGAAAATCCCATGAGAATGTTTGCAAACCTGATGCTGGTTGATAGCACATAACAGCACAGTGCTTCAGTAAGCAGCGGCGACTCTTGATCCACAAACCAAACATAATGCAACAACCAAATGCTGCAAGGCTGAAATGAAATATGTATTTCATATTATCTGTGTATGATAGATTCCTTAAGAATTAAGAACCCTTATTATTAAGAACTATAAGCCTATTTTTAAAGTTCCAGCATTGCAATGGTCTCTAATTGTCTCTCTTTTCAATAGGTAGTGCATTTGCTTTTTATTAGCAGTCTTTTTTGTAACACAATAAGACATCTCTGTACATAGAAACCAACATAGATGGAGAATGACTTCAACTGAACTTCTTGGATTGACCTAACTGGAGTTGTTTTTATTTTCTCTCCATTGTGTCTGGGTGATAATGTGGCTGCAGCCCCAACATCTATGCATATTGTTGAACTGCCTAATGTTTATGAACAGAGTTTCCTACAATAATAAGATAGAGCAAGGAAGGAGAACAAAAATGAGGCATCAGCCAATTCCTCTGATTAATTGCTAAGGGATTAGATCAATTACTTTGCAATGAGAGATGTATTCCTTATACAAGTATAAATTCCATAGACACTGATATACCCACTAAAGGAGATAAACATGACTTGCCACCATGTGAACAGCTTAGTTTGAATTCTGATAACAGGCAAATTTGTGATAGCCTAACAGATGTCTGCTTAAATGTGAAGGCTCTGCTTGTGAATCATATGTAAGGTTCAAGCTGCTCTTGTTCTCACAGTAGATTGTGAAGAGGGGCTGGCATACAGCCCAGGTCTCTCACCCAGAGATTGACCTGAGACTACGTAGCATCATCTGATACTGTCTCAGATAAAGACATATAAATATGAAGAAGACTAGGGAGCACCATTTCCCTGACAAGTGCTGCTGGTGGGAGAAAGGTTGTGATCCCAGGTCAAATATTTATTTTATTTGTTTTATTTTAAAATATTTTTACCCCACCTTTCTCCTTCAAAAATTACCCAAGGCGGCTTACAATAATGAGGGACAATATACAGTCCAGTACAATTAAGAGATATTCAAGTATTGAGAACAGGGAATTGAGGGACATCTTATCCCTGGTACCTCCCCACAAACAGGTATACACACTTTGATACCAACTAGTTGTTTATTGCTAAAGAAGCATAGTGAGAAATGGATGCAGATGAGTACTATGTGATGTGTTTTCAAAAACATGGAGTTGGCTGTAGCAGCACTGTATTGGTGCAGCATAAGGAGAAGATTCCTAGATCAGACAACCCATGTGTCAACTGCTCGTCACCCATCCCAGTGCACTACTGGGCAACCATGGACAGGTTGACCAAAAACATGCACTCATCACGGTGCAAATCCACTGGAGACCCCTTGGTTTTTAGTATAGGCAACTCTGACAGCTCACTCAAGCCAGGCCTTTCCTGGTCAGTTCCCCACTCCCCACTCTCCCACATTGTAGCTGAGGATGAGAGAAATCACTTGACTAGGGTTGAGCTGACTGACCACGTTTCTTCAAATCTGCTTCCATGAACCAAATTTCCACTAAAGGTGGGTGAGGCTATGCTACTACCAGTCATCCTTCCACCAATCTACTATTGCTGAAGCTAATCCAATAAGCTTGACTTCACACCACCTAATGAGACCTCCTGGCTGTTGTCCAAAAGTGCATGCCATATTCTAAGTAGAGCCCTGAGTTTGAGTACAAAGTATCCAAATGGTATATTCATAATCTGCCACTGTTCACATGATGGGCCAGCTGCCTGCATAACCTTCCACCCAGCCAAATTGATTCTCCTGCAGTTTTCTACCCCTTGCTACACATGCCTCTTCAGAAAGTCTGACTAATATACATAGCTGGAGCAGGGCTAAAAAAACAACTCTCAAATTTGCATCTCCACCCACAAAATGCAACTGTGAAGGAAACCAGAATATAGAGCCAGGGCACCACCCAAAGTTCTCTAAGCAATTGTTACAGCCGAATATAGGTCTTGTCTCTTTTGCCATTTATCTTAAGCAGTTCCATCATCCACCTCTATCCTTCCAAAGCCCTGCATGCACAAGGGGTGGGGAGGCCATTGACTTTGCTAAAAAAGAAAAAAGAAAGATGTCTGTGAGGGAAAGGCCATTGTCTTTAATGCGAAGCCCTTATACCTCAAAGAAAACATGTATGTCAGTACGGTGTCCTTTGAGCTGGGCCATTCCATGCTCTCTCCACATGAGATATCATTCCAAAAGCTCAGCATTGCCCACTTGTAAGACTGCAGTGTGGATGATGCTGTGGAGTGCAGAGTTCCCTCAAGTGCTACTTCTTCGGGGTTTTTTTGTTTTTTTTGGTTTTGGTTTTTTTTTTTTTTTGTTTTTGTCAGCTGCAACACACCGCTGCCTCATCCTTAGGCGGTGGTCCACCAGGACAACTTAATCCCTCTCACAGGTGTTTCTGTTGATCCAGGTACCACCTATCCTGTACCTATGCATGTGGTTTCTCCTTCCTAAGTATAGGACCTTAGTGTTTAAGTCTGAATAATTTATATCCTTCTAGTAGCACATTCCAATCATGGGTGTCATCCCACAAAGTTTTGGTAATGACAGCTAAGACTTCAAGTTCTCCCTCTTTGTTCCCCCTGCTTTGAGCATTAGTGTATAGTAGAGATGGGCACGACTTAGCAGAATTCCCGTTTCCGTTTCCATTACTCGTTTCCGTTATGCAACGGAAACGGTAACGGGAATTACTCCGACAGAACTCGAACTCGAACCGACGAACGAATAAATGGGTCTGATTTGTCGTGGTCGTTCCTGGCATCACGGCGATCCCGCGATGCCAAGCGGCACAGAAAAAAAGTTTTTAAAAGAAAACAAACCCGATTCCCGGGCAAAAAGCAGGCAGAAATATGCCTGCCGTCCCTCAGGGCACCTACCAGAGGGGTGGTTTCTTGAGGGGGTCCCCGCGGCCTCCCCCCCTCCTCCTGTCCCTCCTGGCCCTGGGCTGCGCTGGGGGCGGGGCGGGCAATGCATCCTCGTCGTCCCGCCAAAGTCGCCGCCGGCCGCCGCAATTAAAGCGGAAGCGGCACAGAAAAAAAGTTTTAAAACTCCCCCCCCCCCATCCCGGGCCAAAAAGCCGGCGAAAATATGCCTGCCTGAGTGAGGGCTCAGGGCACCTACCGGAGGGGCGGTTTCTGGAGGGGGGTCCCCGCGGCCTCCCCCCTCTCCTCCTATCCCTCCTGGCACTGGGCTGCGCTGGGGGCGGGCGGGGCAATGCATCCTCGTCGTCCCGCCAAAGTCGCCGCCGGCCGCCGGCCGCTGCAATTAAAGCGGAAGTGGCACAGAAAAAAAGTTTTAAAACTCCCCCCCCATCCTGGGCCAAAAAGCCGGCGAAAATATGCCTGCCTGAGTGAGGGCTCAGGGCACCTACCGGAGGGGCGGTTTCTGGAGGGGGGGTCCCCGGCCTCCCCCCCTCTCCTGTCCTGGGCAGCCGGACTCGAGTCGCCATGCCATGCGGTGCGGGCGGGGGATCCAAAATGGGGCAGCGACCGCAATATTTTTTTTGAAATCGTGGTCCAAAAACACACAACAAGCACCACAGAAACATGCGAAAATTGCTAATTGCTATTATAAAACTGCCAGAATTTTTACAGTAGCAGTGGGTTTTTCTTGCAACAAAATGTCTCCTCCCCTGTCCTCTCTCCATTGATTTTATTTTATTTTATTTTATTTTATTTACACCTGCGCAATGATGGGCTGGCCAAGTGGCCATGTGGGAGTGACCATGCAAATTTTTGGAGCCATCATGGCCACTTGGCCACTGAGACTTCTGGGATGTGCCAAAAAGCTCACTAAACCCTGCCCTAGCCCCCTAACCCTAACCCTAATCCTTGATTTCTTACCCATACGCCACAGTACACTGTCCTCTTAGTGGGTCAGAGAGGCACCCAGAGGTGCACCCCACTACCCCACCCTAACCTCACCAGTAACTAGCCTAACCCTAGCCCTTGCGCTAAGCTGCTGTCCCCTAAGCCAGATCTACTTGCATTGCACTACACGCAAGTACGATTCCCTTCTTTGTGAGACACAGCGGGTGTGAGAGCCTTAGGCATCACCCTATGGCTCTGGGTTCTGCCAGTCCACTGGTCTCATAGTCTGCAACTGGTATGCATATCCATATGGCTATGCATGCCCTTTTGCAGCAGCAGGTGAGGAGAAGAGACCCCCATGCCATGAGGGGTCTCCAGGAGCCTGCTTTCCCTTCCTAGCGGGTGAGGATAGGAGGCACCCACGGGTGCCTCCAGGAGCCCGCTTTCCCTTTATAGCTGGCCGGTGGAGGCACCCACCCCACAGAGGTGCCTCCAGGAGCCCGCTACCCCCCCTAAACCAGTATAACGACAGACGAAAAAACAAAAAACGAACCGACTAATTTTTGCGAATTTTCGCGAAAAACGGAAACGAGCCGACACGGGCCGCCTCTGACACACGACAACTCGAAAACGTCATTTTCCCTAGTCGTGCCCATCTCTAGTGTATAGGCATCTGAATCCTTTATGTGAGCAATACTGTGAGCAAACTGTCCCCCTCCACCCCCTCTATTTTCTCCTCCTTTTCATTTTGCTTCTTCATTGCCTCCCAGACAACCACTCTGGTCTGCATGCAAGGAGGACAGCCTCAAAACAGGGCAAGATATTCACCTTTATTATCCTGCCTTAACAACCAATTTGCTTAATAACCTAGTAACAGAAATGGAACTCAGTCATTAAGTGAGGAGCAACTATATAATATTTTTAACCTGATGTTTAAAAGACCAATGTTGGCTTACAACAATTAAAAAGCACTATTTTAGATTAATTGGTATTCTTGTAATATTAGAGGGATCAATGAGTACAATATCAAAAAAATATTAAACACCTACTTCCAGAATAACAGAGTATGATGGAGGCAGTCTAGGCTTCTTTGGACTTCCAGAATCTGAGGGAGGCAGTAAAAGGACCAAAAGGGTAGCAAATCTGGGAACAGTTCTGTATTCAGGTTCTACCCCAACTGTAGTAGAACCATGGAGTCAGTATTTGAAAGAATCAGCCGAACATTATAAAATTCCTAAATTGGAATCAACTTAAAAGGCTTTCAAGGCAAGTGAAATATTGGAGGTGGGGCTATATTGTAGTGAAATCAGCAGTCTTTATCAGATCATCTGGAAAGGCTGACTGAATCTCTCAGCCTGTAGGTTCCAGACATCTGGGATCTAGGATCAACCACTGGGATCTATGGAGTTGGCAGCTGGAGTCAGTGAGAGGGGCCTTGTAGGATCAGCAAAAGCTCGATCCTCCCCACTGAAGCTTTCTGGAGCACAGGCTTTGAGAGAGAGCCAAGATGGTGAAACAAGCTGGGACAACCCAATAATGGAGGAGAGAAGATATAAGTTATCATATGCCCTCTGAGATAAGTTATCATAAGTTTCTATGTTATGCAATTTCTTCTGAAATAATTTAACTGAATTTTTCAACAGGAAGAGGCTATAGAAAGTACAGTACACTGAATGGGCAGAGAATTCCTTGACGAAAAAGTCTGATAATTAAAATAGCAAAATATTAAGAGCTTGGAGTTGAGAAAAGGGTTGGGATTTGTTTGTAAAAACTGTGTTAAGAAGGTGAGCAGACCAGCTTTGTTTGAAGGGGGGAAAACACTATTAGAGGAGGGCTGGTTGCTTTTGTTTTCCCCATGTTTATTAACTCTGTGAAGGAAGCTGTATAAACACAGAGATAAATTCATAAGCACTGGCTTTGGAGATAAAAAGGAAAGGACAGAGAACATCTGGTTCGGTGGCATCATCTGCTGGAGAAGGATATAATCTTCAGGAATTGTGATTTTACCCATCTTCTCCGAAACAGCAAAGTACTGGATATTTGCAAGGGGAATGTGATTTAATGTGCTTTAATTTTGTACATCTTGTTCTTAAAGACCTGAATAGGGACTCTATTTTATACGTTTAATTGATGTTTATATGTATTAATGAGTAAAAAGGATATGTTGTAAAGGGAGAGCTGGTTATTAATCAGCAATTTATAATAATAATAAAATATGTTAACCCCTACAGGATGAAAACTTTTAAATGTTGCTTTAAGGTTATAGTAATCAAGCTCTTATTCTTTAGAAATATAATTGATCAAAGTTATGGTGGCAAGAGGAAGAAAACACCAGATTTGTCACCTGCCCAAGGACGGGGTCGAAGCAAGCTCCTTGCACCAGACCCTTTTAAGGAACTGCAATTGAATCTGCAAGATATGCTTATGCTAGTCCTCAGGCAGGTGCAGGAGGAAGTGACATGGCTAGAAGAAGAACTGGAAACATGGAAGTCAAGGCAGAAAACAACTGAAGATTCTTTAATAAACTTGGAAGTGGAAAGAGCAACTTACATGCTACATATTGAGAATACTGAAGAAGTAGGTGAAGAACCAGCACTGATAATGAACATAATTCTAGCACCAACTTTGGAAATGGGAGCAGAGGACATACAGCAAAACATTGAAATGTCTTTCAGATTAAGGAACTCCTATGCAAGGAAAGATAAGCTGCCAGGAGAGGTACAAAACCTTCTAATTGGAATCATATGGGAAGAGGCAACAGCCTTATCTCCCGTCAGATCAGCTTCGGAGTAGGTTTTATTTCTAGGGGCACCCCCTTTGGAGCTTCATAACTTAGCCCCCTTACCCTCAAATGTTTCCAAATTTCAGGGGGTTCCCTAAAATTGCTTTCTGAAGGTACACCTGCTACTTTGGAGTCCCAAGGTAAGTAAATTTTGATTGCATATTTTTTAAAATAATTTTTGAGTGTATATATTTTTAAAAAATACATGCACTCAAAAATCGCTTACCCTTGAGTTATGAAGCTCAAAAGGGGGTGCCCCTAAACCTTCTCATTAGAATCATATGGGAAGTGGAGGCACCGCTATCTCTCACCCAATCAGGTCTTGCCCTCTGCTGCCCTCCCCAAGCCCTCTGAGCACCTATTTTTATCCCCCCCCACAAAAAAACTGGGAAACTTAGACTCGAGTATAAGCTGAGGGCCTTTTTTCCAGCCAAAAATAAGGGCTGAAAAACTCAGCTTATACTCAAGTATATACGGTAGGTACTATTTCATCATGATCATCAGTGATTTGTTTTCAAATAGCATTGTCATCATCATCACAGTGTGTGCCTGGCTTGTGGTTTTTAATTCTCTCTCCCCACTCCCATGCTATTTTAACTTAAGCTGGCTGAAGTTGATCTCCTGAGCTGAAAGGTATTTGAGTACAAAGTAGCTTCAGTTGGCCAAAGTCTGGTTCAGCCATCCTAAAGCCAGCCTGGCTAGTTAGGATTGTGCCCATAGATAGAAAGCACCAGATTTAAAGACATTCACATAAAGTACACATCACCCATGTTCATGCAACAAAAATATAGTTTGTTTCTATTTTGATGATCAAATCTCTGTTAACTTATACGTCTGTTAAATTTCCTCCATGTAATATAATATTAATTCCATTAGTTGCTGCAAAAATAAATACATTCCAAACAGAGAGCTGTGAAATATATTTTGCCCGACATGAATTTCATACAACATAGCGTATATTTTATTGCTGAAAACCATTTTATAATTGATTGTGATGATGGTTGTACTAAAAAGGGATCAGTTTTCAGCAGTCGATGGGGCAGAGGACTGGCTATGCATGCAGTATCCTTCCACCCTGTGTATTTCTTTCAAATTCATTCCTGTGAGTTTCAGTGGAGCATTTTTACTGCATTCGGTTTGAACAACCATGTCAGAGGCCAGTCAATGACTATGCATATCTGAACAGTCAGAGGTTTATGACCTATAATAATAACTGAGCCTAAGCCTAGACAGCTGTCCTTTTGCAGTTTAAACAGGACTTCAGGCAACTGGTGATTTGTAGGCTCCACTACATGCTAAATGTTCTTGGTACTTAGCCCTTGGTAGTGTGTCAAGGACAAGGCATAATCAGTCTTCAGAGATCATTCTTGAAATGCTATGCCTTCTGCTCCCTTCAGGTAACTCATTTTTCCTCCCGTTTTGTCAGTTGATGAAAACTGATTGCTTTCAAGGTACTGTGCAGTGACAAGCAAAGCATACCATTACACGTGGGCCGTGGGGAGAATGTGCAGATGAGGGCAAGCATCAATCTGCCACTGCAATGAGCTTAGAGCTGGCTATGCCCCAGTGCCCCCCACGTACTCCACCAAGCCAAGGATCTCATCATTTAGGCCTCTCTGCACATCCCCTAAAACTAACTCCAGCCCAGGTCAGTCAAATGCACCCCAGCCCGTACCAACTCAGGGTAATACTCAGATGCCCCACAACTGATCCTAATCCAGACATAATTGTACAACACACCTGATTATTTATTTATTTATTTATTTATTTATTTATTTATTTATTTATTTTTACAACTTATATGCCGCCCACTAACACACCATGATGGCCTGTTTATCTTAGCAGACTCTCGTGGCCCTCGCCAGACATGGTGGGGAATAATTGTAGGCCACAGTAATCTGAGTCTTGGATACCTGTCCTTCCAAAACCACAGGTTTAACAAAAATAATCCACAGTCAACAACTTGCCATTCTGCCTCAACAAATCATTACCCCCAATGTGGATCAGCAAATATCAGATGGCATCAACTCACCCCCAGATGCCACGTACCAAAAACCATACCACTGCATTCCCCTTTGGCTTTTCCATTCTAGGAGAATCCTGGCCCAAAGGTCCAAAGTAATCCCCCATAAAGATCTGGTTTAATAATTGGCTGCCTAATAGATACCTGTACCATCAACAGGATCCTCAGCCATCTCCCAAACAGTACAGCACCTCAGGAAAGGAAATAAAGGACCAGTCTGAGACTCAAATTTGCAAGAGAGGCTGCACATACAACTGGTATTTCTCTGCAGACCACCTACCTATACTGTTGACGTCACCTATGCCATAACCTAATGCCACAGCTGTGCAAGCAGCCCCTATTCTAAATGAATGTCTTCCAAGCACAAGCCTTGATGCCCACGTAGTTTAACACCTCTGAAGTAATTTTCTGAAACTGAAAGTGGGGAGCCATCATTGTAGATAAGGAACTGGAACACTCAAACAAGCTGTTACTGCTCTCCATGGACATATGTCAGCAAAGGAACATGGTCCAAGGAAAATACTGACCTTCTTGTTTGCTTGATCAGTTTTAGATCAACAAATAAACAGTGTGAAGCTGGTCCTGGTCACCTGAACATCCTGCCTCTGTAAAGCTGTTCTAAACAAAACAAATATTGTAAAGCACTAGCTTCCAGCTTGCTAACTCACATAGCTTCCCAAAAGATTAAACATGCAACTGCATACTGCATGAAATAAAGCCTCTTCAAATCTATCAATACAAATAACTTCCATTGTTGAGTAATTATAACGAAAATGTCAGGGGAAAATGGTGCCATACCATCAGGGGACCTGTATTCAACAGCGGAGCAGGGGATTTTTTAAAAAACAAAATCATGTGTTGTGTCCAAATGGCCATTTGCATTGACATAAAAGGTCAGTGCTGACAATCAACCTTGAACAGAACTGGGAGCAAGACCTTTCCTATACAGATAAACCAAGAATTGCAAGGTGTTCTATAGGTGGTGGCCGCTCCAATAAAGACCTACCTGTTCTACAAAGGCTGCAAACTCCTTTCTGGCAGCTGAATAACTGTGTCACATGCCAGGTGCTAAAGCTAATGGCTCTCTCCACCTGTCCAATTAAATTTGTCAAGTCCCATGTGAAGCCCAAATTATGCCACTCTGCAGGCCAGATTCCCATGCACCAGCAGTCACCAAAAGATCCCAAATCCTAAATACCCTGCTGAGTCCATGTGAACCTAAATTCAGTGCCCAAGCAAATCTTACCCCACCAAAAGGAAACACCATTAAACTCTTCCAGGAATTGAAGACAAACCTGTAAATCTTGCTTCATTCGTACTGTAAATCTTGTTCTACGCAGTAGTCACCAAAGAACACCCATGAGAGTGCATACAACCTCCTCAACCTAGGGCAGTAATGGTGAACCTTTGGCATTCCAGATGTTTTGGACCACAACTCCCAGAATTCCAAGCCTGTATTGCCAATAACAAAGGACTGTAGGAGTTGTGGTCCAAAACATCTGGACAAAGGTTTGCCACTACTGACCTAGGGCAACCATTCTACATGAAAAGGTAAGATGACTTACCAGAACCTGAAACTCTGTTAGCATGACCTTCTTCTGGTCCAGGAAATCACAAACTCTCTTCTTGAACTTCAAAAGCTTCTTCACGGGAAGTCTACATGCCAGCTGTCAAATGTCTAGTTCTATACTCAAAATGTCAGCTCTGACATGGACTTCTCTGTCCCCCTCCCCTGCAAGTAGAACAACTAGCTCGTCACCAGGGCTTGAAAAGCTTCCAGCTTGTACTCATAGCACACAGAATCCCTTTCATCTGAAAAAAAAAAAAAAGAAAACCATCTAAATAATGCATCTAAATAATAGATGGTGCTTGTAAGCTTTTCCTCGTGTCAGAGTTCCTATTCCAAGAAGAAACTAGAATGATGAAAAGTGGTACAAGAAATAAACAATTCATATAGTATTCTCCCTCAAAGGAAAAACCTAATAATTAAAAAGTGGAAGGGTGCACTGGCAAGAGGCAAAATGCAGACTTAATGTCATACTTCAGTTCAGCCTGTACGCCAGCCTCAAGCACTGTGGCATCAAAGAAGATGCAATGGACTATATACAGCTCATGGGGCATGCTGTCATTCAGGGATTTCCCCTAAGGATAAGGCAAATGATGAGATGAATTTGTCCTAAATTCCCCCATAGCCTTCTTGGGGACCACCCCTAAAGAAGAGAATCTGTGGGGAAGCTGACAGGAGCTGAGCGGTGTTCAGTTCCAGACTCCTCATCTCTGTGGAATGAGGGTGGAGAAGGTAGAGAAATACAAAGTAATGGCAGAATAGGAAGCACAAGTGGGAGAATGATGGAATGTGATCATTTCTCCAATGGAATGGGAAGCTGTGGGAAGAAAGTAGCCAAAAAGCAACCCTTCCTGTGGGACCCCATGCACACATGTTTCTGTAAAATGCCCAAAGACTCTGTGCAATGATGGGAGAGCTAGGGATGGGGTAGGGACAAGACTGATATAGTGGCCATAACAGAAACGTGGTGGAATGTGAGAACCCGTTGGAAACTGCAATCCTGAGTTATAACACAATGCATGAGTTACATGGCTTTATGCCATGTTGCCTGCTCTTGGCTTTTGCAATCTTTTGCTTTTGATTTACTATTGCCCTGTAGCATTGCAGATTCTCTGCTCTGTTTTCATCACTGTGGGTTTTATGGATTTTATTATTATGCTTGGTGATTTAAAAAACACCTTCTTTGAATCACTTCATGCTGGGTGCAAATCAGTACGAAACCTCGAGGCAGGTGGTTCCCTCAGGCTGGGCATTTTGTTTTGTGAGCTGTATCTGGCTGGCATCAACACAACACCTGCCTCTGTTGACCCCTATGTTAAGGCAATACAGCAGAATGAATGGAAGTGTAAACCTCTGTCTGACATACTACAACATTCTACTCAGATAGTAGCAGATGAGAACTGCCCTGCCAATCAAAAAATAATAAGTGATGGAAGCAGAACCTCACAGATTGAGACCCCCACTCACCCATTAAAAACCAATGTTAATTTTAAAGGCATGTGGTTTGAGGAGTTTTTTCAAAAGCAGCTCACTGAATTAGCTCACTGCAATCAAACAGAGGGATCATCCTTTATATATCAACCACCATATGTACAACCAGAGAAGTTGGATTATAATACTGCCATACTGCATGGGTGCCTGCTCATGGTCTATGAAGAGCTAGTAGCATCTGTTAAAAGTTATCTCACTGAAAGTAACAACCTAATGATTATGATAGCCAAGAATTTTGTGAGCAGCTTAGGAACCAACATATTCTACCCTCCTCAGAATCAAGGCCAAAAAGCCCTAGAAACCGTGATGACTCTACCAAAAGGCCAAATGTTTGACTATTAAGTCCTCAGCTTCCAAAGAGGAACAAAGTGGTTTTAAATGGGGGTAACAAAATGCTATAGTTACTCTCAGAAATAGAGTGTTAGCTAAAGTCTTATACAATGCTAAGGAAGCATTTTCTAAACATGGTTTAGGTGTTGTAAGATACTTTGAAAACCAGAGAGGCTTCATCTCCTGCCAGTAGGCCGATTCTTGCAATGGAGCCGGATCTTCCCCGAAATGCAGCAATGCGAAATTAAATTTCTGCCAGAGCAGTTTGAATTTCGATCTGCATTGGCCCGGTGATCTGAGGAAACCTCTTCTGTGCAGCTCCCTGGAAGCTATGCGAAAGGCCTCCTCGTTGGAGCGTGGGCCATGCCTCATAACTTCACGCCCAAAGTTATGGTAAAAAAGAATCTGCAGGAACAGGCATGTCTCAAAGGCTAACCAGTACAGCATTGTTCCTGGGTACGTCGAGGCACAAACTACAGAGACGTGTATCCCTCAGTAACCAGGCCTCAAAATGCTGGGCAAAAGGTCAGGGAGAGCTGAATAAGGGGCTGGATGCAAATTGAAAAATTGATACAATTATCTGACCAGTGGCTAGAGAGTGGAACTAGTTGGTGTTCAAGGTGAAAGGGGAGGAAAAATTAAGATCCCTTTTGCAGAAAAAAGGAGACATGTCCTTTTAATAGTTTTGCAAAGCAGTAACATTCTAAATAGGGAAATTGTCTCACATAATAAAAAGTTTAAGGAGATTATTGTCAATGAAGCACATATGGCCTGTAATTCTAAATAAGTAATCACCTTGTTTGATAAATGTTTCTAAAGTTTTAGGGAAAATATGCAGCCTTTCTTCTACTGACCTTGGATTAGTCCTTGGGGTATCTTAGGTTCTGTTGTCAAAAGGGAGGCTATGTTCAACACCTAACTCTTCTAGGAGGGAGGTGTGATTTGCAGAGAGCCGCATATTGGAAGGCCTATTTGCTTTGAATTACAAGGGGCTGTAGGAGAGGTTGCAAATGATGTAATAAACACAGCCATTCAATTAATTGGCCTTTCACTAGACAGACTGAATTTGCCAATATAGTGCATTCCATACCTTTCAGTTTACTGTAAGTGTTTGTGAAAGGGTCTTGCTCACGTACTGTACTCTGAAACTTGGCCTTTTTAGCCACAAAATAGTAGAGAAGCATGAGAATAGTAACGTGTGATTGCATTGGATCAACTAGGCATGGCCCCAATGGTTGCAGCCAGTTCTTATTTGCAGATAGAATGTGCTCAATCAAATATGCAAGTCATTCGAAATGTAGGTCTTCTGAAGAAGCACTGGGTGCATTGCATCCTCTGAATACCATCTTGTTTCCATGGATTACTTAGTACCACAGCTGTTCAGTTAATCAGAATCCAAAAGTCACCCTAATGGAGAAGTAAGTACGTAGTTGCAACTGAAGGGGTGAACAAAACAGTAACAGTAAATACACACAGATGACATAACGTGCAAAGCAGTAACAACAGTTTAGTGCAGCAAAAGAAATTTTTTTAATTGAAATGCAGAAATAGTCTTTAACGCGGGGGGTTAGTAAAGAATAAATAAACAGCAAATGGGGTGTGTGCACGGTGGCGGGTGGTGGCTACGTGTAAGGCACGAACACTGTGGGAAGGACATTATTGGGTCATCGTTGGGGAGCTATAAGTGGAGGGCAGTTCTGTGGATCTTAAGCACCCAGGTTTACTACAGAAGTACTGATTTTGGTTAAATAGCATGGGTTTCGAGGAGTGCAAGATCAAAGGAGCATTGAGACTAGAGGCGGAAATTAGTTGGTGTTCAAGGTTAAAGGGGAGGAAAAATTAAGATCCCTTTTGCTGAAAAAAAGGAGACATGTTGTTAATATATTTTTGCAAAGCAGTTACATTCTAAGTAGGGAGATTATCTTACAAGCTCAAATTCATAAGGAGGTTATTGTCAATGAAGCATATGCGTACTGCAATTCTAAGTAAGTAATCACCTTGGAAGATAAATGTTTCTAAAGTTTTAGGGGAAATATGCAGCCTTTCTTATACTGTCCTTGGATTAGTCATTGGGGTTTTTTGGTTCTGTTGACAAAAGGGAACTTATGTTCAACACCAAACTCTACTAGGAGGGAGGTGTGAGTTGCAGTTAGCTGTAAATTGGAAGGCCTATTTGCTTAGAATTGCAAAGGGCTGTAGGAGAGGTTGCAAATAATGTAATAAACAAAGCCATTCAATTAATTGGCCTTTCAACAGAAAGAACGAGATTGTCAATGTAGTGCATTCCATCCCTTTCAGTTTACTGTAACTGTGTGGTAAAAGGTAGTGGTGACGTAGTGAAGTCCAAAACTTGCCCTCTTATCCACAAAATAGTAAAAAAGCAGTAGAATAGTTACTGGAGGGTGCATGAAGTAAACATGGCGCCAACAGATGCAGCCGGTTGTTATTTCCTAATAGAATATGCTCAATCAAGTATGCAAGTCATTCTAAATGTAGCTTTTCTGAAGAAGCACAGGGTGCATTGCATCCTCTGAATATCGTCTTGTTTTCAAAGCAAACAGTCAATGGTGAATATGGCAAACAGTCGCCAGGACAAAGGGGTGATGTTTAAGGTAAACATTCCGCTTAGGATTGCAGGCATCAGTTAACTCTTGATTGTCAGTGCTCCTCGATGGCTACACCAAGGAGTTCTTAAGTGTTAAGACGAATGTTTTATAAAGAAATGTACTACGCATTGCAGTAATGTGACATATTCAGTAGTCACAAACCCAAAAATAATTCAGTCGCAGTTTCAGTACTGTGGATTATCGATTAACCGCTTCCTGAACGTCGTAGTACCATCAGTAGAATAATAATAATAAAAAAAGAGCTATCTAAGGATGAGCTAGGAAGCTCATATGGTTTATTGGAGGGTAAAGCCCTTGGGAAGCGCAGCCACAAACCACCCTTTTATTGAGGCCTTTTGATGTTTTTTAAATTGGAGCGGGTGTTACTGACAGAACTGATGGTTAGGGGAGGATTAAAAAATATAAGGCTACCGAATAACAGGAAGGGTGCAGGGAACCGTAGTTCAAAGGGGGTGTGTGCTCATGGGTAATGGTGTTTGGGGGGGTTACGATGGGCAGTTCATTCTAACCATAAGTACAACCCAAAGCCTCCCAACTATATGCAACGTCAAAGTAATACTCCGTAAGGTTTGTCAGCATGGCAACATATGCATAGAATAAAAACAGGGAGTGGTGGGCTGCAGAGCAGCAGTGTCTGGAACCTATAATAAAAAATGAGTTATTCCAAGCTTTTTTTTTTTTTGCAGCACTCGTGGCTTCCGTATATGGCTGCAGGGAGTTAACATCAGCAGGATCCTCTCATCCTGTTGCCCAAAGTGGGTGGGGACATGCCGGAGTGGTTTGATGCAGAGCACTTTCTCTTTAGCACGGAAGGAAAATATTGGGTTCAAAGTAGTTTTTGTTAATGAAAGTTTATATGACAAAGCATGAAGTCTTCCTCGTTGGTAATGTGTCACGAATCAGCAGTTTGCACTGTTCAGCAGGCATCCACTGCTCACCCAAGCACCTGCAAATAGCTGTCATAAATCATGTAGAAGAGAAGGATAGTAAATACATAGGTACCGCACCAACAGGGGGAGAGGAGAATAATTTTTTTACAGTACTTGCAATGCCCGCCTTAATACGGGAAATTAACTCTGCCCCTATAGTCATTCCTGATGAGCACGCATTTGACAGAGGAAACCTAAGGTTTACATTTTATCCTTCAGACCTACATGGGAGGGGATGTTTTTTCTCGCTAGCCCAAGGTTGAATGAACCGGATGCGGCGGGCGAAATGTCCGGAGCTCCGGCTGAACGAGTTCCTCACATCAGGTGCCCAGGAAAAAGAAATTGCTCATGCTAGTAATCGGGGGGGGGAGGCTAGCTCCCGTTGCCGAGGAATCACAGGTGTTAGCATGAAGTAAAGCCACGTAAAGGGGGGCTGGAGTACGCCGTTAAACACTTGTGCAATCAACACATGCACAGGGGTTGACTCATCAGTAAGGCAGTTCTGCATAACATTGCAGGCTACAATCAGAAATTGGTGGTTGGAACGAGGAGGTACTAGACTGTCGCTGAGTTCCACCAGCAGTTGGCAGGAGATCAGAAGCAAGGGGCACAACAGCATAAGCAGCATGGCAATGAGTAAATAAATGCAACCGGGACAAAACAGGAAAGGCAGTGGCTGAGTGCAAGTACTAAAACCTGGTGTGGAGTTCCTGTGATGGGGGAACGGAGTGAAACACAAGGTGCGTCATCGTGGGGTCGGGTAAGGAAGAATAAGCAGTAAACTAGAAACAGTGACATTGCATGGATACATCACTACCTATGGGCCGGCATGGGTTTGTGCTTCGGCTGGAGGTAGGCCATCTGGTGGCAGACAGCATCAATGCACCGAGGCAACCATGCGTTTGCAGGGTTATCATTAAAACGCAGGGTTGAGAAGGCTTAGGAAGCAGGAAGTGCTACCGGATTATCGAACAATCGAAATCTATCTGTCAAAACAAAACAAAAAAAGGAAAAGTGGTCCTAGGGAGGGAAACACACTTCTCGTTTCGGGAGTATCGCAAACTCACGGACACTCATCTCGAAACGAGAAGCGTGATGAGAAGATTCCAGGGGGCAGGGAGGGGAATCGCTCATCACGCTTAAATCGCAGTTCAGGGGGCGTGGTCGGGACAACCATGAAACGACAGGGCAAGGGCGTGAGGTTACGTTACTTCGTACCGGTCCGCAGCGCGACTGCAAAGAGAGATGAAAGGAACGTGAAGTTACAGCCACAGATAGATGGAATTGCTTTTTTCCTGGAAGGCTATCACCATTCTCAGCAGGCATTTGCAGGCATTAAAAAGTGCAGATTCTGAACTTAGAGCTGCTGTGGGGTGTTTGCAAATTACTGTGGAGATGGCCTTTAAGAAACTGCATGAGCGTGAAAATCTATTCCCACATGTGGAAAGGGATATGCTATTCATGCATGCAGAGGTGAGCCAGCTCCATTGTGATGTGCTGCATTGCCTCTACAGCTATATTACCTCTACCTTATCACAAGCACTCATTGGGTATCGGTAGAGGCAAAACGGTTGCCTGGGTGGCATCCACCAGCATGGGTTTCTGGGGAGAGGGGAATTACTTTCCTTAGATTATATTTTGCACTTGTCTCCCCAATATCAGGTGCTTCTGCTACAGGAGGTGTGGCTCCTGGCTGGCATGGCACCCTCTTCCCACCTTTCGGTTATTCTCGTATGAATGGAAGTTCACAAAGCATGCCAGGGTAACTGAGCTGGTTCTTCTTTGGCAAATGAGTTCTCCTGCTATGGATGACACTTACATAACAGTTTCCCTTGCCTGCTTTTCACCCTGTCGCTTGCTCACAGTGCCAGCTCTTTTTCCTTTTGTAAGAGTGTGTGCCTTCTCTCTCCATCCTCAGACTTCATGTGATAACACTGACAATATATGTGCCTCTTTAAGAGTTTGGGAATGGGTGGGCTTTTACTGGGGTTCTGCCTTTCATGCCCTGCTCTATATTTACCCTTTTCTGGGTTTTGTACATATTTCTGTCTGCTGATCAATAAACTCTCTCTCTCTCTCTCTCTCTCTCTCTCTCTCTCTCTCTCTCTCTC
>JAHTLZ010003518.1:47178811-47198662 GCA_023846285.1 Phrynocephalus versicolor | reverse complement strand
TCTCTCTCTCTCTCTCTCTCTCTCTCTCTCTCTCTCTCTCTCTCTCTGTGTGTGTGTGTGTGTGTGTGTTTAAAATGAGAGAGAGGGGGAGGGGGAGGGAGGGAGAGGGAGAGAGAGAGAGAGATGTCCTGGCAGCACTCTACACCAAGTGCTAGGGCCTTATCCTGGCAATTGAGGGCACAAACTTGTGCTGAAATGGGTTTCACAACTACTGCAGAAAAGTCTAGTAGAGTGGGGAAATACCACACTGCACCTTTAACCATCCTCTCAGTTGTGCAGCTGTGCTTCCTGCTTTACTGGGTCCATGCTCTTATTCACTACCTGAAACTGTTCTGCTGGAGTTTATGGCTGTGCTGGCTGCTACCTCCTGACTGGCAGCTTGTCAGCATTTATTTAATTATTAGACTTCTATACCACCCATCTAGCTACTAGTAAACAAGTAACCAACAAACAAATTATAATACAATCAAGTTAGACAAATTAAAAACAATATAGACAAAACAGCAGCGTGAAAAGCAATTAATACAATAACTATCAGAAGGACCATAAATAAATCAGGGCAGGAGTACAAGGGTACAAGCTCTAGATTTACAGATAGGATTCAGGGATGCTCAGTTTAAACAGCCAGGTCTTAAGCGTGTGTTTAAAAGTACCCAGTATAGGGACCAGGCGGATGTCAGAAGGTAAAGAAGTGAGGGTCGTGGGACCCTCAATTACCTTGCCAGGGAAGAACTTTTAGTTACATGGAGGAGGCATGTGAAGAAATTCACTGAATTTGGTTTTCATTCTTTTCCCCAAACTCCCTCATAGTTTACACATTCTCTTAAATTTGACATACAGCTTAAAAACTCAGATCAAGGAGTGAGATTAACTTGGGTGACTCAAAACCCATCTGTCTTCCCCTTCCACAAAGCAAAAACAGCTTGCATAAAGTCAACCCTCAGTTTAAAAACACAACAAGAAGGAGAGTGAGTGATCATGCTGCCTCTGCCCACCATGTAAAAGAATAATCTCTGGAGCCAAACCCGGCATTCAACTAAACACTTGGTGAAGATTCTCTGCCACGTTACCTTTAGCACCACACTTCAGCCACAGGCTCCTTAAACCCCTGGAGGTTGAATGTCTGAGTAGCAGTAGAACTCTCATGATGCTAGCTTTAATGTGTATTATATCTAAAGACAGATGTTTAACATAAATGCATACTTCGGGACTGCATGCGAACCCTGCAAGATAGAACAGAACAAAATACCAGAGTTACCAAAATCACCTTTCTGGTCAAGGTACTCTTTTAGACGCTTTCTTTCTTCTTCCTGAGGGACCACATTTTGGTAAATTATTAAAATATTTATTAAAAATAGTATATGGCAAACAATGTAAAAATGACAGTTACAGTAAAAAACCAATGCAAGAGGAAAGCAAAAAGAATTCAGATTAATATTTGAGCAGTTTCAGGGAAGCAATCCCAAAACATAATAAAAGCCAACTAATTAATCATCTCTCTAAAGACTACAAAGCCTATAATGACTACATTCCAAAGTAAAAGTTCAGTCTTGACTAAATAGCAAAAGCACTACTTTCAATTCTAAGTATACATTCAATTATTGCTAACTGGCTCATCTGTCACTGCCCATCCTCTCGAATGACAACAAATCACCATTCAGCTTATTTCCATTTACCCATCACCTTCCTTCCTTCACTCCTCCCAACAGTCCTCATGAGAATCACCATCCAGAATCAGCTTCATTGGAATTTCATTGGAATGTGTGTCTTGTCTTCCTTCAGTCAGTTAGAACTGGTTCTTCCAATGCAGGCAGCATGTGATAAGACAACAGTCTAAAATGTGAGAGAGGTCTGGGAAAGAATTACATAACCCATTCAATCAATGCAATTACCTCAAGTACCATTCATCAATCAAGTCAATAATTGCATTTTCAATCACAAATAATAATGTGTTTCTTGGATGATCTTGAAGATGACTTACACAATTGGTGTAACAGTACAGATTACGGTGCTAATCTAAATCAGCCATCTCTCTGCCTTGGTTTCTACTTTTATTTTGTCTCATCCTCCATTCTATCATTTCCTTACTACAAATCCTTCCTGCCTCTCTCCTGTCAACTCCTGGCAGCTCTCCATGTTCACTAACTGGGATATGCCTCAGTTTTATTCCTGTTCACTGTTAGGAGTCAGCAATCAAGAAGATCCTCTCAGCACTCACAGCTGCTTCTCATTGTTCAAATTGATCTTTTGTTAAAGTTTAGCATCCTTTATGAGTTGAACCTATGCTGTGAAGAATGTCTGTGAAAAACCTGGAAAAAAGAAGATTAACCAGTTCCTATTAGTGTGTGCTTGTTGCTGTTAAAATGCAGAAGTGTACAACCCAGCATGGATGTTATGTTCGTATAAGAAGGATTCAGTTGTGTCAATGACATATTAGAAGTTGAACTTTTTAAAACAGTCAGAGTATGTCTGGTGTTAGCCAATGGGTGTTAAGTGGGTTAACCAAAAGATATATGGAAAATGGAATGACAGTTATTATTCTGTTAGAAGTAGTCTGTATAGTCTGTCAGTTGTTGTCTGTTAGGAGTCTGCTTGTACTATTAATGTGACAGCTTGTTTGCTACCATGTCTGATAAAAGTATGCAAAGAAGCAGTTATAGATCTGTCAAGCACACAAATCTATGTCAAGTACAAATATTTTAAGCAGCTTTAGTTTATTCTACAGACATTATACAGTAAACATTCTTGAAGTTTTAGCAATCTTAAGATAATATTATTTAAATTGCTGGCACACACAAGGGAAAATACCACTCTGTGTGGACTTTTATACTGCTCCTGAACCACTGTGTGTAAACTCTTAACTACATTCAACAACTGCTAGTGCTAAAGAAGAGGGAGACATTGCCCACTAATTTAAAAAAATGCTGGCAAGTTATCACAGAATCCTAGAATAATGAAGTTGGAAGGAACCTATAGATCATACAGTAGAATCACCCCCCCCCTTGCTGCAGGCAGGAATACAAGTCTGTCTGCCAGGTGGTTGTCCAAATTTCTCTTGACTGTCTCCAGTGTTGGAATACAGTTGTCCCCCGCCCTTTTGCAGTTCATATACTGTGGTCCCTGTATATCGCAGGTCCGCAGTATATGAAAAAAGGCCCCCTGGGGTAAGGAGGAAAGGCCTTCCCAAGCCCGTCGGAGGCCTCAAAATTGCTTCCCCGTAAACTGGAAGTGATTTCCGGTAAACCAGAAGTTACCTCCGGATCACTAGAAAGCACTTTTGGGGCCTCTGGGGGACCGGAGAGCCCCTTGCAAGCCCATTTGGGGCAGCGCCAGGCCTGGGGTAAGTACAAGAGCCCCCAGAGAGCCCTCCCAGTCCCGACCTGACCCAGCATCCGCATATTGCAGATTTTCAATTATTGTGGGTCGGGTCGAGTCCCTAACCCCTGTGATAGCTGGGGGTTTACTGCACTCATCATCTCTTGAAGTAGTAGGTTAGGGTTAGGGTTAGCTACTCTAATAGCTAGGATGCTTTTCCTGATATTCTAATGAAATCTAGCTTCCTGGAACTTGAATTAATTTTTGTGTGCCCTACACTCTGGTATGATTGAGAACAGATCCTGCCCTTTAAAAAATTCTAGCATATCCCCCCTCCGTCTTCTTTTCTCAAGGCTTTAGCCCAGTCCCTTTGAGTCTTCTCTTACTGGGGTTGGTTTCCACCCCACCTCCCAAATCACCCTTGTTCCCATCCTCAGAACTTATTCCAATTTGTTAGAATGTTTCTTGAAGTGTGGTGTGCAGAATGGGACACAATACTCGAGATGAGGCCAGCCCAAGGTTACACAGAAGGGAGCTACCACCTTACATGATCTGGAGACCATATCTTTATTAATGCAGCCTAAAATAGCATTGGTCTTTTTTGTAGCCATACTGTTGGCTCTTTTAACTGTGCATTAGGTTTCTTCTTCCTAGGTGTAGTACTTTTAATTATCCCTGTTAAATCTCATTTTGTTGGTTTCTGCCCAGTGTTCCATTTTATCAAGATCATTTTGAATTTTGTTTCCATCTTCTAGGGTATTTGCTGTTCCACCCAATTTTGTGTCATCTATGAATATGACATGCATTCCCTGTGCTTGCTTGCCCAAGTCATTAATAAAAATGTTGAAGAGCACTAGACCCAGGACTGAGCCTTGGGATACCGCACTTGTTACATCCCCCAGCTTAGAGAAGGAGCCTTTAATCATCACTCTCTGCATACAATTTTGTAGGAAATTGTGTATCCACCTTATATTTGATTGATTCAGCCCACAGCTAGTTAGCATGCTAATCAGGCTATCATAGGGAACTTCCTCAAAAGCTTTGCTGAAGTCAAGATATAGTACATCTACAGCATTTCCTCTGTATAAAAGGGAGGATACCTGATCAAAAAAATGAGATCAGATTAGTCTGGCAGATCCATGTTGGATTATATATACAATTTTGCCACAATCCATTGCTCTATGAGCTTGAACACCAGCATATAACTCCAATTGATACCATTAATGCCAGTAGGTAAGGATTAAATAAAAATCTCATTGCCCTTTCTACAGAAATAGAGAGCTCCATGGTAAACATTCCATTTGAGGACTGGTTGCTTTGGTTTTCTTTTTATCTGTATAGCTATAAGGAAACAAATACATTTTTAGCAGTTGGGTACCCAATCAAGAATTCTACTAGGTCCCAAAGTTGGTTTTTGGAAATAAAACAATGTTAGTTTCCAGTCTAAATTCAAATTCCAGGTGAACCAGTCCAGTTATTGGAGGGTTTACTTTACCCTCTCAAAAAGCCATTCACTACTAAGTAGTGGCTCATTAGGAGGGCCAAGGTCCTGTTTAGAGATGGGACGGGTCCGTTTCAGGTCGTTTCTGTTTGTCGCAAAAAAATTTAAAATTTGTTATTTCATCGTGTCATTTGTCGTTTGTTGTTACCAGATCTTTTTTTCTGTGCTGTGCTGCTTGGCATCGCGCGATCGCCGGCGCTGCGATGCCATGAACGACAACGACAAATTAGACTCAATTTATCGTTTATCGGTTCGAGTTTGTTCTGATGGCTTAATTGTCGTTACCGTTCTCGTTACGTAACGGAAACGACAATTTCGTCAAATCGTGCCCATCTCTAGTCCTGTTTCTCCATGTCCTCCCCACTGTCTTGATTCGTTGAGTTTAAAGTTATAGAGTTTAAGTTCACAGAAAGATTCTTGATGGCGACAGCTATAGGGGCAATTGTTGGCAAGGACATTGTTTGGTTACTAGATAAGGTTTTTTTACAGGAGTCAAAACTTGCTCATTTGTACTTTTCTGGAAAATGGGTACAGATATTATCTCACATAATTCTTCAGTTACAAGCAAGTCTGAATGGCCTACAAGGGAGATAGCTTATAGGGTCTTTTTTAACACTCTCCAGATTGGCTGAAGGACATTTTTGGAGGAAATTCTGTGATATTTTGGGGGACAAGATGGCCGCGAGCAGCAGAAGACGTTAGCTGAAAGCAGTCCCGGCTAACGTCAATGTATCCCAGGTCCCAAGAGGGTGTTTCCACTTCAAGACGACCCGCTGGGAGCAGAATCCATCCCAGAACCGATCCGGGGCACCCAGGCGTGGTTCCTTCTCCCTTGGGAGAGGTTTGAAACCCCTGGTGGTATTCCTGTGCGGCTGAGACCTTGGGAGATCCTGACAGAAGTTTGAGCTGCCTCTATTCCTCCAGAACCGTGAGTGGCTTTTTCCACCCGAAAGCCCCTTCAAAAATATAAATCAAGCAACTTACCGAAAAGAATCTGCCTCTTTTCAATCATCTTTCCTGTTTTATCCGTTACTATCTGCCTCTCGGAGGACTGCAACTTCTGCTTTCACTTTCATATTCATCTAACGGCAGATTTAACCCTAAAGTTCCCATTCCATCCTTTACTATATTCTTCGGACTCTGTTGGCAAAAGTGGGTACAGCACGCCATCTACTGGACTTTTCCATGTTTGCAACTTCACATACATTTCTTGAAAGCAGCAAACTAATTAGAATAAGATTAACCCCTTAAAGACTTTGTAATACTCCTGAGAAGAGGCAATCGATCCCTTTACCACCACAATACAGTAAAAACACTACTCAACAATCTGGATTATCTCGATTAGGCAAAACTCCTGTATAAATAAACCTTCAGCATGAGCAAAACCCCAATTATACAAAAGAAATCTGCTTTTGTTCCTTTGGCCCATCCAGCAACCATGACTCAACAATCAAGTCAATTAAGCCAATCTGGTCAAATCCTAGATGCACTTAACCAGTTGAATCTTACCCAGGTAAAAATGATTTCAGACCAAAGCACTGGGTTTTCCAACTTAAGAGCAGAAATGATAGAGGGTTTTTCGAATGTGGACGCGAAACTAGAAACTTTTGGTGGTCGTTTACAAGCATTGGAAGAGAACATGAATGTCACTGACTTTCGTCTTGGAGAAATTGAAGCTACAATGGAATCAACAAGCAGACTGGTTCTTACACAGGAAATCGAAGCCTCTTCCAAAATTCTAAGAATTCAAAACCTTACTGTGGACAAAGATGAAAACCTCTACACCACAGTTGGAGACAGCCTGGCCACCTTACTTGAGGCACCCGTTGAAGATTTTCTTCGCGAGGTAGACGTGATCTACCGTCAACCAACGGCTTATACCAGAAGAAACAAACTCCCTCCTGAGGTAATAGTCAAATTGGTTAGAAGATACACTCGTGATTGCATCCTCAAGGCTACTCAAGATAAGGAGGTGGAAATCAATAAATCCAAAGTGACAATACTGAAAGATGTCCCTTGGGAGGTTCGCCAACTGCGGAAAGAATATACATTTCTTACCAAACTCCTGCTCAAGCATGACATAAGATATAAGTGGCTCTACCCCCAAGGTCTGTCCTTCCAATGGGAAGGCAAATTACAGAAAATTGAATCCCATCAGAAAGCTAGAGCCTACGCTGAAAAAAAATGCAAGGAAGCTGGGCTACTCCCCCTCCTCTTCTTCACCATCCTCCTCTGAAGGTGAGGACACGATCGGAACTCAAACCACTACCAAAGATGATAGCCGTGACGACCAGACTTCGAAACAAGAGACTTCAAAGCACGACCAAGATTCTTGTGGCGCAGTGGGAGGTGCCAGGCCGAAACACTACCTCAGGCCAAAATCAGGGAAGAAGAAATATCGTTGGAAGTAGTAAGATGGCTCAAAAAATTCTAACATGGAATATTAATGGTCTGAACACCCCGCAGAAACGTCGGAAAACTTTCAATTTTCTCCAAAAACAACAATGTTCAATCATCTGCTTACAGGAAACCCACATATTGAGAAAACATGAACAATATTTAACACAAAATAAATTGGGAAATCTATTTTCCACATCAAACAAAGAAAAGAAGCAAAATGGGGTGGCACTGTATATTAAACCAGAGCTCTCCCCAACCCTTCTGGAAAAAGATGAATCAGGCAGATGGATTCTTGTCCAAGCAAAAATCCAATCTAAAGAAACAATTATTGCTGGTATATACGCTCCTAACGATAATCATGGAAGACAATCCTTCTTCAAACAACTGGCCCAGAAACTGTTGCAATATGGGAATCATCAGCTTATAATATTGGGAGATTTCAATGCTGTACACATTCCCTCAGTAGACAGGAAAACACCAAAAGGGAAAAAATTCAAGACTTCATCTTCCACACTGCCCAAATCGTTCCGGGACATGTCCGATATTTTAGAACTTCATGACATCTGGAGAAGGAAAAATCCACTAAAAGATGGTTACACCTTTTATTCAAGACAATATGCTTCCTTCTCCCGTATAGATATGTGTTGGGCCACATCTGATCTTCTACTAAATACAAGGGATATAGAAACCTTACCTCGAATGTTATCTGATCACAATGCCATTTTATGGACACTGAAATCTTCAGGTATGCCCAGGCACTGGAAAATTAACTCAACTCTTTGGACTGATAAAGAATTCATTTCAGAGGCTGCTAGAGATTTGAATTTGTATTTTGAAACTAATCTGAATAAGGGTACACCACTCAAAATGGTATGGGATGCCTTTAAGCCATACTTCAGAGGATTTGTTATCCAATATATGGCAAGACGGAATAAAGAGAGGAAAAAGAAATATGAATCAATTCTTAATATGATGAAAAAGCTTGAAACGGACTTAACACAAGACCCCCGTAACAACAAGCTGAACAAAGACCTGGCCTCTTGTAGGCATGAACTCAACCTGATCCTGACTGCAGATATAGCTCACAAAATCAAGTTGGCCAAACTGAATTTTGTGGAAAATGCAAACAAACCAGGTAGATGGTTAGCGTATAGGTTAAAAAAGGTACAATCACAAAAACTCATATTTTCACTCAAAGACAAAACTGGGGAAAATCAGACAGAGCAATTACAAATCCAAAAAATCATAGAGGAATATTACCAAAGATTATTCAAGCCGGAGATGACTGACAATGATGCTATCTTCCAATACCTTGAACAAGCCAATTTTCCAAAACTTACTGAAGAACAGAGAGCCCAGACGAATGCTCTTATCACAATGATGGAAATAACAGAGGCTATTAATCATCAAAAATTGAATAAAGCGCCTGGACCTGACCAAATACCAGCCATATTTTACAAAAAAAATTCAGAGACAATTTCTGGAAATATGAAAAACCTCTTTACATCTATATTTGAAGGCGAAGATATACCAGATTCCTAGAAATCATCACATACGACACTGATTCCCAAAGAAGGGAAATCCAAAGATTTGATACAGAATTACAGGCCAATTGCCCTCCTAAACATGGATTACAAAAGTTTTGCAACCATCCTGGCAAATAGATGACGGATGATTTTACCTTCTCTGATATCACACGACCAGACTGGCTTCCTCCCGAAAAGGCACCTCCAATCCAATATCAGAACTTTTCTTAATGTGTTGGAATATTACGAATCCCACCCCGAGAAGCAAGTAGCTTTTGCATTCATTGATGCTGAGAAAGCCTTTGATAATGTATCCTGGTCTTTACTCAAAACTCAATTAGATTACCTTCAGTGTGGCCATAGAATGTTGCGAGCTATTGAACAAATCTACTCTACTCAAAATACCAGGATTGTAGTTAACGGTCACCTTACAGATAAAGTTAATATACACAAAGGTACTAGGCAAGGATGTCCTCTTTCCCCTCTTTTGTTTATAACTACCCTGGAAGTTCTTCTTCATGTAATAAGGGAAAACCCTGACATTCAAGGCCTACAAAACAAGGGAGAAGTTTACAAGGTACAAGCCTTTGCAGATGACCTGATGGTTATCATGGAGAACCGTCAGACCTCCTCCGTAGAACTTCTAAAGACCCTGGAGGCATACTCTAAAATCTCCGGATTAAAGGTGAATAGAGAAAAAACATTGGTTCTAACTAAAAATATGACTCCATCCATGATTGAAAAACTGGTAAATCAATCTGGTTTTCAACATTCTAATAGGGTAAAATATTTGGGTATTACTGTATCTAACCGATGTAACTCTTTACTCAAAGACAATTATGTTAATGTTATTAAAACAATCAAAGCCGATCTCGAAACTTGGTCAAGACTTCAGCTATCCTTAATGGGCAGAATTGCTGCAGTCAAAATGAATGTCTTACCTAAACTGCTTTTCTTATTTCAATCTCTGCCTATATTACCAAACTTTAAGATCATTTCAGATCTGGAAAAAAGTATACGTATATTTATATGGCAAAAGAAAAAAGCAAGGATTAAAAATATTTATTTGCAGGATAGAACCAAATTTGGTGGCTTTGCCCTTCCTAATTTGGTACTATACTACAAGGCTGCCGCCATGACTTGGATTAAAGACTGGATCTCGATGACAAATAAAAGAATATTGCAGCTTGAGAGTTATGGCCTTGATAAGGGCTGGCATCACTATATGTGGTACAAGGGAAATTTACCTACCCTCTTTAAAAAGCACTGGATAAGGAATGCCTTAGTCAAAATATGGTCATTGATCAAAAAACAATTTTATCTCAAAGCACCTATGTGGTTATCCCCACTGGGAGCAATTTATAGCTCCCAGGCAAGTGAAATCTCAAAAGTTATAACTTACAGACACCTTCTGAATGCTGACCTCTCATTGAAACCATTAGGGAAATTAGTATCAGAAGGTTACAATCTGGATTGGTGGAAATATCAACAAATACATTCACACTTCAAAGAGCTTTCCAAAGAGGGTGGTTTTATGACTACTGATACCCCATTTGATAAAATACTTTCTTCTGGTGACTCCAAGCTTCTTAGCAAATTCTATAGCATACTGTTAAATGAAAAAATGATTGATACATTGGTTAAAGACTCTATGATAAGATGGGCTGAAAATTTAGGCTATACTATCCATTTAAATAAATGGGACTCTCTGTGGAATACAGTTAAAATCTTTAAATCTATTTCGTTTAAGGAAAATTGTTATAAAATGTTTTATAGATGGCATTTTGCTCCTCATCGTTTATCCAAGATGTATAATTGTTCACCTAAATGTTGGAAATGTAACTATGACTGTGGAACCTTTTATCATATGTGGTGGACTTGTAAAGAAGCAAAGGCGTATTGGAACATGGTAAAACTTTTCTTAGAAAGATCTTTGAAAATTAAGATAGAGCTTAGACCAGAACTATTCTTGTTAAATATAGTAGATATAAATATTTCCTATGACCAGAGATATGTACTTCACCATGTAATTGTTGAAGCAAGAATACTGTATGCGAAACTTTGGAAACAACCAAACACGCCAACAGAGAAGGATTTCCACGGAAAGATAAGAGAATGTATCGAAATTGATAAACTCTCTGGTTATCTAAAGGGAGACTACGACGAGATCTTTCGGGAAAGATGGCAAGAAGTAACAAATTCATTAGTATTGTGATAACATTTGGCAATTCTAGTAATATGTTAGATTACTATTTCTATTTTGCTTGATATACTCAATGTAAATTTTAAAAATTGTACCCCCCTTTTTTTTCCCCTCACCCATACTCTTTTTCCCTGTTCCCCCCTTAAAAATCCAATAAAAATTTATATATAGAGAAATTCTGTGATATTTTATTTCCAGTTCTAAGGGGAAAGAAATTTATTTCTGTACTACATATAATTCCTCAACAGGACTTGCTACTTCATTTACAACTATGTCTTCCCTTTCCAAATGTTTCAGACTGCAACTTCAGAGAGCATTTGGAGGTGGGTCTCGATGTAGAATAACTTAAAAGCTATAAAGATCACATCTATCATTTGCCAAGCTAAAGTTAAGGCTGCTCGAAGATCACACTATTTATTTATTTATTTATTTATTTTCAAATTTCTATACCGCTCCTTCTTCCCAAAGCGGGAACTCAGGGCGGTTTACAAGGAAAGGATTAAAAGCAAAATGTCACCAGAGAAGAACAATCACTTTGAGGAAGATAAGGCGGGATAAAAATAAACCAAACCAACCAAAACAAAAAAAAAAACAAAAAAAAGCTAGTCATTATTAAAGGCATCACTAAAGAGTAAGGTTTTAAGGCCTCTTTTAAAGGACGCCAGCGATGGAGCCTGTCACAATTCACTCGGCAAGTTATTCCAGCTGGACGGACCCACCACTGAGAAGGCCCTCCCGCGAGTACTCGCTTTGCTGGCCTCCTTCGGGGGGACAGTCCGGAGTGAAAGTGCCAAAGATGATCGGGTGGGTCGGGCTAGATTTAGTTGTCGGTGAAGGCGCTCTGCCAGATAATCAGGGGCCAAGCCATGGAGGGTTTTGTAAACCAAAACCAACACCTTGAACCTTATTCGGGAGGCAACGGGCAACCAGTGGAGGCGAGCCAGGATGGGGGTGATGCGGTCAAACCGACGCGCATCAACCACCAGCCTGGCTGCCGCATTCTGGACCCGCTGCAATCTCCGAACAAGGTTCAAGGGGAGCCCCATGTAGAGAGCGTTGCAATAGTCCAGCCTCGACGTGACCAGTGCCTGTACCACTGTCCTCAGGGAGCTCTCGTCCAGGTACGGGCGAATCTGGGCGATAAGCCTTAGATGGTAAAAGGCCGACCTGGTCACGGCTGACACCTGGGGTTCCAGGGTCAGACCCGGATCCAGGACGACGCCCAGATTCCTCACTCTTTGCGCCAGCTGGAGGGCGGACCCACCCAGACTGGGAAGAGGGCCACAGTACCCTTCGGGGTCGCCCCCGAAGAACATAACCTCGGTCTTTCCCGGGTTGAGCCTGAGTCTGTGAGTCCTGGTCCAGTCCAAAACTGCAGCCAGGCAGTGATCAAGGGTCTCGACGGCCTCCACTGCACAGGTGGAAAAGGAAAAATAGAGCTGCGTGTCATCAGCGTACTGATGACAGCAGACTCCAAAACTCCGGATGATCTCAGCCAGCAGCTTCATATAGATGTTAAAGAGCATTGGGGAGAGGGACGACCCCTGAGGCACCCCACAAGAGAGTGTCCAGGGAGCCGACAACTCACCCCCCAAGCTCACTCGCTGGGTGCGGCCCTCAAGGAAGGAGCGGAGCCAGCCGAAGGCCAGACCTCCGATCCCCACCTCCGAGAGTCGCTCCAGCAAGATACCGTGGTCAACGGTATCGAAAGCCGCTGACAGGTCGAGAAGGACCAGCAGGGTAGAGCAACCCCTGTCGGCCCTCCTCAACAGATCATCGTGCAGAGCGACCAGAGCCGTCTCCGTCCCATGACGCGGCCTGAACCCAGATTGGAAAGGATCCAGGACATGGTTCTCCTCCAGGAACGACTGGAGACGCAGGGCGGCGACTCGCTCGACTACCTTGCCCAAAAAGGGAACATTGGCTATGGGACGATAGTTAGACATATCATCCACCGCCAGGCCAGGTCTTTTAATAATGGGCTTCACCACTGTCTCCTTCAGAAGACCGGGAAGAATCCCGTCCCTGAAGGAGGCCGAAGCAATTAGCGAAGCCCATTTTGGCATGCTCCCCCCTGCGATCTTAATCAACCAGGACGAGCAAGGGTCGAACGGAGAAGCTGCTGGCCTGCAGTGTCCCAGGGCCCTGGAGGCATCCTCAGGTTTAACAGGCCCAAACTCAACAAACCGGGGCGACCGAGGTGGCCCAGTACCGGCCACGGCAGGGGCTGGATCAGGGCAACCGGCATCCAGCTCGGAACGGATGGCCTCTATCTTAGATCTAAAGTAGGCTGCGAACGACTCACTAGTGAAATCACTAGGAGGAGGCCCAGGTGGACCAGGATTGGTGAGGTCTCGAACCACCCGGAATAATTCCGCCTGGCGAATCGAGGCCTCACCAATTCTCAGGGCAACAAATGATCTCCTAGCTGCCCTTATCGCTCGAGAATAGCGACTGGTCAACACCTTAACCGCAGCCCAATTTGACGCCGTCTGAGCATTCCGCCATCTGCTCTCTAGCCTTCTCCGCTCTTGCTTCATTGCCCGCAACTCCTCGGTAAACCAAGGGGAGGAGCGGGCTCGGCATCGGATCAGGCGCTTGGGGGCGATCCGGTCCACTACCCCAGCCACCTCCTCAAACCACCTATTGACCAGGGAGTTGACCGGGTCGTCATCCAGACCGTCTGGCAAAACCCCCAGGGCCTCCGAGAACCGCACAGGGTCCAGGAGGCCCCGGGGGCGGGCCCAGATGGAAGGGCCCTGCTCCCCGCGGGGTGGGGTGGCAATAGACAGGGAAAAGGTCAGCAGATAATGATCTGACCATGACACGGGACGGGTAAGCAAACCCCTGACCCCCAGATCAAAGCCCGTCGACGTGGAGGCAAACACCAGGTCCAGGGTGTGTCCTCCCTTGTGAGTGGGACCGATGGCAAATTGGGACAGGTTCATGGAGGCCATAGACTCCATGAACTCCAGAGCTGCTCCAGTCAGCCCAGCCTCGGCATGCACATTGAAATCCCCCAACACCAAAAGGCGGGGGGATCTCAATAGTGCCGCCGAGATGAACTCAGAGAGCTCTGGGAGGGATAGGGCAGGGTTGCGGGGAGCCCGGTACACGAGCACTATCCCAAACCTGTCCCTCTGTCCCACCACAAGGTGGAGACACTCTAAGCCTGGACTCACCAACGTCGCGGATCTGCTGACAAGAAAATAATCCCTGTACACCATGGCCACCCCACCCCCCGCCCCCCCGGCCTGCCCAACTGCTGCACACAGTAGCCCTGGGGAAGAAGGAGAGAGAGGGAAGCCCCTCCCCCCTCCCCCACCCAGGTCTCCGTGAGAAATGCCAGGTCGGCGCGCTCATCCACGATCAAGTCGTGGATGACAGGGATCTTGTTATGCACCGACCTGGCATTGATCAGCAAGCAGGACAGGCCGGGGGAACCGACGGGATGGATCCCTGACATGTGGCAGTGAGCCAGCTGGTCAGAACGTGGGACAGGCCGAAGATACCTGTCCCGAGTTCTTCTTATCCGACTGACCCGCCGGCCCCAAGCGTACTTCCCGCGGCCCGACACCACCGTAATAGGGCAACCTACAGGCTCCATGGGATGTTTTATGACCAGAGCCACAACCAGCAAATACAAAATAATAAACAACAATAATAAATGCACAAACAATAGTAATCGCAACAAAATACAATAACTAACACAGCACGGCAAAATACAATACAATCAGAACCGGTAAAATAAATCCCCTCAGTGTGAAAAAAAAAACCTCAAATTAAACAACGGGACAACAGGGCAAAACAGGAGGGCAACATAGGGGGCAACATAGCGTCCAAGATCTACAATTGCTACAATTTCAACCCCCTCCCAACCCCCGCACCTCTCCGGATCTCAAAGGGCAAGCACATAAAAAGACCTCATCCCTACGCCGTTGATAGGGCTCGGCGGCAGCGACCATGGAGGGGGGAACCCCACGCCAGCGATGTTTTTCCAGCCAGCCGGAAACCAATTTCTGCGGCGGCGGCAACGAAGAGTCCCCACACCAGCGATGTTTCATTGTAAGCTGGCCTCGCGGGGAAAAAACCCGCGTCAATGAAGTGACATGGTAGGTCTCTGGACGGCATCGGCGAAAGTGGCTCATTAGCAGGATCCCCATACTGGTGGCCCCACTTGTCCAGGGCAGCGACCTCAGGGGAAGAGATCCCCACATCGATGGAGTTCCTGGTCTAATTGCGAGCAGCAGCAACGGCAGAGGCGGTCTCACAGGGGGATCCTCGCGCTGGTAATGATCCTCAGCGGGTCCCAGGCAGCAGCAGCAGTGGAGGCGGCCACTCAGGGGGGAATCCCCGTGCCGATGATGATCCTCGGCAGGCCGCAGGGCTGCAGCGACAAAGGCAGCCACGCGGGGGGAATCCCCGCGCCGGTAATAATCCTCGACGCTGCGGTGGCGGCGGCCTCGCGGGAAGAAGAACTCAGTGCCGATGGAGTTTGGCAGCGGGCCGCAGGGCTGCAGCAGCGGGGGTGCCCCCGCGCCGATGATGAGTCTCGCCGGGCCGCACTAGGCTGCAACAGCAGAGGCGGCTTTGCAGGGGGGATCCTCGCGCCGGTGATGTTCCTCGGCAAGTCGCGGGCAGCAACATCGGCAGGGGCAGACTCACAAGGAGGAATCCCCGTGCTGGTAGTGATCCTTGGTGGGCCGCAGGGCTGCAGCGACAAAGGCGGCCTCGTGGGGAGGAAACCCTGCTCTGGTGGTGTTTCTTGGCTGCCGCGGGCTGCAGCAGCAGGGGCGGCCTCGCGGGGAGGAACCCCCGCGCTGATGGTGTTTTTCGGCGGCCGCAGGGCTGCAGCAGCAGGGGCGGCCTCACGGGGAGAAACCCCCGCGCCGGTGGTGGTTTTTGGCGGCCGCAGGGCTGCAGCAGCGAGGGCGGCCTCGTGGGGAGAAACCCCCGCGCCGGTGGTGGTTTTTGGCAGCCGCAGGGCTGCAGCAGCGAGGGCGGCCTCGCGGGGGGGAACCCCTGCGCCAGTGGTGTTTTTCGACGGCCGCAGGGCTGCAGCAGCGGGGGCAGCCTCGCGGGGAGAGCCCCCGCGCCGGTGGTGTATTTCAGCGAGCCGCAGACAGCAGCAACAGAGGTGGCGGCAGCCTCGCGGGGAGAAATCCCCGCGCCGGTGATCCTCGGAGGGCCGCAAGGGAGCACCGGCTGTGTTAGGGCCTTGTGGGGTGTCCCCCCCCGCTGGTAATGTTCCTCGACGGGCTGCAAAGCTGCAGCGGCGGCGGCGGCCTCGCAAAGGGAATCCCCACGCCGGAGAAAGTACTTGGCGGGCCGCAAAACAGCGGCAACGGCGTCGGGGGTAAGAATCCCATGCCGGTCTTCAGAGCAGGAGTAATATTCCACGGCAACAGCTGCCTCCAAGGAGAAGGAAAAGTCCCGAGCCGGTACGGATAAGAAGGCAAGTCCAAACAGGGAAGAGAAAGTAATGGGGGGGGAACGCTCATAGAGTCTAACCGTGGCTTCAGCTGTCAGCCTGAGCGAGCCCCTCTTAAAAATCCCCCTCCGTAGCCCAACAGCCCCATAACTAAAAATTAAAACATGGCAGCTAGCAAAAACAAACAAACAAAAGTAAAAACAGAACCCACCGGGACGAGAGTTCCGCGTGGCTGCTGCTGTCGCCCGCCATCTTGGTTCAGGGAAGCTGTCTGGTTCAGGGAAGCTAGTAACCATCAGGCTGAACTTTTCCGTATTGTGCACGATCTGTCCAGTGATAGTCGCAGTGATAGGCCTCCAACTAGTATAGCTAGTGACCAATTTGTGACCTTTTAAAAATCTAAAGTGGAGACCTTCTGCCAGGACCTAGACCACCATTCTTCAGCAGTGGTACCATTTGAGACGTCCTTTGCATCATCTTGCGTGATGTTAACACACTTTCAACCAGTGACATCTTCTGAGATGGACAGGGTGCTGTCCATCTCAGAAGATGTCGTGTCCCCACCTCCTTCCTTGGCCCTTGCCCAGCCTGGGTAACAAAAGCAGCCAGGCTGGTGACTACTGATTGGGCCACAGCAATGGCCCTCAAGGAGGCACTCTTTGGCCTATCCATAAGAAGATGAATGTGGCAGAAGATATTAACAACTATCAACCAGTTGCCAATGTTCCCTTCATGTGTAAGGTCTTGGAGAGGGTGGTGGCATATCAGCTTCAGGCTCTTCTGGATGAAGTCAATATCCTTGATCCATTCTAGTCTGGGTTAAGGCCACGGCACGGCATGGAAACAGTGTTGGTCACCCTGCAGGATGACCTACTGAGGGAGGTTGATGGGGGAAAGATGTCCTTTTTGGTCCTCCTTGATCTCTCAACAGCTTTTGATACCATCAACCACAGTATCCTCCTGGGAAGACTCTCCAAGTTGGGGCCCATGTCTTGGGGTAGTTCACTTCCTTCTTGGAAGACCATCCCCTGAGAGTGGAAATTTGTGACATGCACCATCAAGTGTGGGATTCCACAGGGGTTGATCATCTAACCAATGTTTAATATCAATATGAGGCCATTGGGAGGGGTCATCAAGAGTTTGGGAGCTTTGTGTCATCAATATGCTGATGACACCCAGCTCTATCTCTCCCTTCCATCTTCTGCAGTGGATGCTGTTCCATCCCTTGAGCGCTGCCTGGATGCTGTTCTGGGATGGATGAGGGCAAATAGACTGAGGTTGAACCTGGACAAGATGGAAGTCCTGCAGGTGGGGGCTCCTACTGTCAACGGGTTGGGAAACTCCCTGTCATTTGGGGGTGTGACTCTCCCCACTCAGGTTGAGGTGCACAGCTCGGGTGCACAGCTTGTTCTCTTGGATCCAGCGCTATCTATGGAATCTCAGATAGAGTTGGTGGTCTGTTCTGCCCATTACCATCTGCAGCACATAGCTCATCTGTGCCCCTATCTGAACATGGGGGCTCTCACCACGGTGGTCCATGCATTGGTAGTCTTAGCCTCAAGACTATTGCAATGTCTCTCTATGTGGGGCTGCCCTTGAGGATGATGATGAGGCTCCAGCTGATCCAGTACATGGTGGCCAGATTGCTGACTGGGACTAGAAAATACGATTATATATCCACAGCACTGGCCACCCTGCACTGGCTTCCAGTTCAGTTCCACATCAACTTCAAGGTTTTAACTATGACATACAAAGCCCTAAATGGTTTAGGACAGGTATGTCCAAACTTCGGCCCACCAGATGTTTTGGACCACAACTCCCACAGTCCTTTGTCATTGGCAAGCTAAGCTTAGAAACCTGGGTGTTGTGGTTCAGAACATCAGGAAGGCCAAAGTTTGGACATGCCTGGTTTAGGACCTCACTACTTGTCAGAGTGCCTTCTCCCATTGAAAACTGCCCATAATAACCAATCATCCCAGGCTAGGCATTTGAGGCAATTAACACCACGAGAGGCCTGAAAGGAAAAATAGGATCTTTTCTGCCATTGCCCCTCACCTGTGGGATTACCTTCCACCAGACATCTGCCTGGCCCCCTCTCTGGCTGCCTTTAAAAAACTATTTAAAACTTGGCTATTTAAGTGTGTGTGTGTGTGTGTGTGTGTGTTGTTACAGTCATGACCAAGTCTTCATGACCCCATGTCCATAGAGTTTTCTTGGCAGGAATACTGGAATGGTTGCTAGATCGAATGTGCTTAGGGCATCTAGGCATGCATTCCCTCAAATATAATGTAATTTCAGTATTCACCCATCAAAACCTGATTTTCACTGATTTACCCACCAATAACAATACATATGCACTATTCTACGTAACTTTAATGTTATTTTTATTTTTATTATATTACTGTATTTTATGTTAATTGTATTGTATGACTTATTTGAGTTTATTTGCACTTTATGGTACTCATTAATTGTTTTTAACTGCCCACAGTGATCTCGCTGCCAGATGGGTGGTATAAAAATCAAATAAATAAATAAATAAATAAATAAATAAATAAATAAATAAATAAATAAAAGTGGCAGATAGGTGGGATGCCAGGGAACTATAACCACATAGCAAATAGAAGATTATGGCTTGCTACAAACCCCACTATACTTTATATCCGTGGTTTCCAACCTTGAATCCCCATATCTTATTGAACCAAAACACCCCCAAACCTTCACAATTAGCCTTGCTGGCCAAGATTTCTGGAAGATTGAGATAACTGCACAGCAGCTTCAGATTTTCTTTCCAAAATAATTGTTATTTTTCTTTCCCCTTTGGCTTCTGTAAATAGATACAGTGGTACCTTGTATAAAGGAATGAATTCGTCCCAAACTAAATTATGTTAAGCAAATTTTCCTTTATACAAATTTCCCATAGGAATGCATTGAAAACAGAGTAATCCCTAATCGCGACCATTTTTATGTTGTACGGATTTGCCCCATAGACAATTCTGTTAAGCAAATTTCCCCTATCTCCAGAGTTTTTATGTTGTACAGATTTTATGTTATACAAACCGTTTGTTATACAAGGGTCCACTGTACTCTGTGAGTGTGTAATAATCAGAGGCTTTAACAAAATAAAGTTTAAGGCTGGAATGAAGTGAAGTCAATGGGAATGTCTTCATTGAACTTAAACAGAGTTATTATACTAGGTCAGGGATGGTGAACCTTTTTGAGACCGAGTGCCCAAACTGCGACTGAAAATCCACTTATGCCAATATGGCAATTTAGCCAGAATACAGTCGTACCCTAGCTTAAAAATACTTTCGGTTAAAAATACACCGGGGGGGGGGGGAGAGAAGCAGCAGCGAAGTTCCCCCTTCTCACCCTTCCCGGACAGAGGATCATTGTTCTGGTGGTGTGTGTGTGTGGGGGGTAGAAGTGGTGGTGAAGTCCCCTGTTCCCCCCTCCCCAGCCAGAAGATCATCGTCCC
>JAHTLZ010003518.1:47156810-47178771 GCA_023846285.1 Phrynocephalus versicolor | reverse complement strand
ATACAATATAACCTATTATTTAAAAAGGAAGAAGAGGAGTAAAAATTAATCATTCAACAGTTTGATAGCACTTGGAAAGAAACTATCTTTATATCTAGTTGTCCTAGTGTGCAATGCCCTAAAACGTCACTGTGAGGGTAACAATTGAAACAAGTTATGTCCAGGATGTGTGGAATCTGTATATATTTTCATCACCCTCTTTTTAGCTCGTGTGTTGCAGCTAAAACAGCAGCACCTGGAGGGAAAAAATGTGAGTTTAAAAACAGAGAAGCTCAACAACTTTGCATCTCTTTGTTAAGTTGCTGGTGCTCTCTCTTGTAACAATAAAAGACTGGAAGTTGACAAAGGAAACAACAAAGGAAGAAGCTGTGCTCTCTCTCAAGTATGTCCAAATTCTTTAATTGCCATGAAATAAATATTATTGATAGCCTTAAAGAAATCTGATAAAATGAATTTTCTACAGAAAAAAATGTTCTACAAAAAAAACCCAGCATCACTACAAACAATTATAGATATGCTTGCAGGAATGAATACAACAGTCCACAAAGTAGCCTTAGATCTATCAGGAATTAAAAATGAAGTGCAAGACTGCAAGAGAGGGACACTAGACTTTGTGAGATCAGCATATACAGTGATACCTCTCAAAATGATTTTAATTGAACGGGAAACCAATTAATCTGTTCCGGGAGTCCAAAGAAAAAAAGAAAAAATAGAAAAGGCAAAATAACATGGATTTTTCCCAGACATCTTTATAAAGTGCACTTTAAAGGCTTGCAGTGCTGCAACACACACACCCCAGAACACCCCCCTGCAGTGTAATACAAACATGAACAAAATAAGCCAGCAAGACTACCCCAGGCTTTTCCCCACCAAAAATGCAATGGAAAGCAGTTCAAAGATCAATAAAACCAAGCTCAAAAAAAAAAAGCCAGACACCACTTGTTCCTGGCAAACTCACATTAAAAAGCCAGCACCCTCATCTGCAAACCCCAGCTCATCTCAGCACTTGTTTTAAACTTAAAAGGAATGCAAACAGAAAAAAGCCAGGACCCTCATGTGCAAACCTCAGCTCAGCTCAGCACTCAGAATGGAAAGAAATTCAAACAGAAATAAGCCAGCATGCTCCTCTGCAAACCCCAGCTCATCTCAGCACTTGCTTTAAACTTGAAAGGAATGCAAACAGAAAAAAGCCAGGACCCTTGTGTGTAAGGCCCAGCTCAGCTCTCATTTTAAAATAGAAATGAATGCAAACAGAAACAAGCCAGCAACATATCTGAGAAGATTGGGGCATGAGTGTGCGTGCTGGTGCACCCACAAATCTCACCACCCTGCTTGTCTCCCCCACCAAGCCTTATAAACCTTACACACACACACACACACACACACACACACACACACACACACACACACACACACACACACACACACACACACACACAAATATAGCTTCCTCATCTGTCCCAGCCCTAGCAGCCCCCTGTCATAACATAAGAACATAAGAAGAGCCATGCTAGATCAGGCCAAAGGCCCATCTAGTCCAGCTTCCTGTATCTCACAGCGGCCCCACCAGATGCGTTTGGGAGTGCATGAGACTAGATATCTGTCTCCTGACACCACTCCCCTGCATCTGGCCCTTGAAGTACCCTGGTTTAAAGCTTGGAGATTACACATCTCTATCATGGTTTGTAACCTGTGATGGACTTTTCCTCCAGGAATCTGTCCAATCCCCCTTTGAAGGCATCCAGGCCAGATGCCATCACCACATCCTGTGGCAGGGAGTTCCATAGACTTACAACACGCTGGGTGAAAAAATATTTTCTTTTGTCAGTTCTTACTCTCCCAGCCCTCAATTTGAGTGTATGTCCCCTAGTTCTGGTATTTTGGGAGAGAGAGAAGAGCTTCCCTCTATCCACTTTACTCATACCCTGCATTATTTTGTACGTCTCAATCATATCCCCCCTCAAGCGCCTTTTTCCAGACTAAAGAGGCCCAAATGTTTTAGCCTTTCTTCATAAGGGAGGTGCCCCAGCCCAGTAATCATTTTAGTCGCTCTCTTCTGCACCTTTTCCAGTCCCACTATGTCTTTCTTGAGATGCGGTGACCAGTATTGTACACAATACTCCAGGTGGGGCCTTACTATTGTTTTGTAGAATGGCATTATAATGTTGGCTGTTTTATTTTCAATCCCCTTTTTGATAATCCCTAGCATGGAATTGGCCTTCTTCACTGCTGCCACACATTGGGGAGACACCTTCATGGAGCTGTCCACCAACACACCAAGATCTCTTTCCTGATCCGTCACGGATAACTCAGAGCCCATGAGATGATAGATGAAGTTTGGATTTTTTTGCCCCAATATGCATTACTTTACATTTGGTTACATTAAAACGCATTTGCCATTTCTCAGCCCATTTCCCCAGTTTGGAGAGATCCTTCTGGAGCTCTTCACAATATTCTCTGTTTTTTCCACACGGTAAAATTTTGGGTCATCCACAAACTTGGCCACCTCACTGCTGATCCCTTTCTCCAGGTCATTTATGAACAGATTGAAAAGCACCCGTCCCAGGACAGATCCCTGAGGCACACCACTTTTCACTTCTCTCCATTTTGAAAATTTCCCATTGATACCTACTCTTTGTTTCCTGGATCTCAACCAGTTCTCAAGCCATAAGAGGACCTGCCGTCTCCTCCCCTGACTGTGTAATTTTCTCAGCAGCCTTTGGTGAGGGACTGTGTCAAAAGCCTTCTAAATATCATAGACAATATCCACCGGTTCACCCAAATCCACATGCCTATTGACCTTTTCAAAGAATTCTAAAAGGTTTATCAGGCAAGACTTACCCTTACAGAAGCCATGCTGATTTTCCCTCAGCAAGGTTTGTTCTTCTATGTATTTTAAGATTTTCTCTTGGATGAGAATTTCCACCATCTTCCCTGGGACAGACATAAGGCTAACCGGCCTGTAGTTTCCCAGGTCCACCCTCCTCCCTTTTTAAAAAATTGGTGTGACATCTGCTATCCTCCAGTCCTCCGGCACTGTGGCTGTTTTAAGAGACAAGTTTCATATTACTGTTAAGAGATCTGCAATTTCATTTCTCAGTTCCCTTATATGGGTGGATGCCATCTGGGCCTGGTGACTTGTTGATCTTCAATTTATCAATTAGTCCTAAAACATCCTCTCTTTTAACCTGTATTTGATTTAATTCTTTGGTCAAGAGGGGCCGTTCGGGCAACGGAATCTGCCCAAGGTCTTCTGTCATGAAGACAGATGTAAAGAACTCATTTAATTTCTCTGGAATTTCCAAGTCCTCCTTAACCTCCCCTTTGTCCTCCCTTACCATCCAGAGGGCCAACTGGTTCTCTGGCAGGTTTTCTACTTCTAACATATTTAAAGAAGCTTTTATTATTACCCTTTTTATTGCAAGCCATGCGTTCCTCAAAATCTTTCTTTGCCTCCCTTATCATCTTCTTACATTTCTTTTGCCAGAGTTTGTGGTCCTTTTTATTTTCCTCATTTGGAGAGGATTTCCATTTACAGAAAGACCTCTCCTTGTGCTTTAGAGCCTCTCTAACTCGTTAACCATGCCAGTGTCCTCTTGGACTTAAATGAGCTCTTCTTTCTTTGTGGTATGCACTTGTGCTGGGCCTCTATTATTGTTGTTTTAAACAGGCTCCATGCACTCTGAAGAGATTGGATTCTTCTAAGCTTCCCCTTCAATTTCTCTCTAACTAGTTTCCTCATCTAAGGGAAGTTTGCCCTTCGAAAATCAAGGGTTTTTGTGTCTGATTTGGTTGACACTCTTCCTCCAACATGCATGGCAAAGGAAATTGCAGCATGGTCACTGTTCCCCAGAGGCTCAGTGACATTTACATCCCTGACCAGGTCCTGAGTATCGCACAGTATTAGATCCAGAGTTGCCTGTTCTCGGGTGGGCTCCGTGACAAGTTGCTCTAAGGCACAGTCATTCAGCAAGTAGAGAAACCCAGTTTCTCTTTCATGCCTGGAGCTCGCATTGGCCCAGTTGATGTGGGGATAATTGAAGTCCTCCATGATTACAATCCTATCCCTCTTAGCCACTTCCATGATTTCTCTCCTCATTTCATGGTCCCCCTCAAGTTTTTGATCTGGTGGACGATAGAATACCCCAACTATCACATCACTCCTGGGACCTGGTAGTTTGACCCACAGTGATTCTATGGTGGAGTCAGACCCTCTGTCAATCTCCATTCTGCTGGATTTTACGCCTTCTTTGACATAGATGGCCACTCCTCCTCCAACCCGCCCCTCTCTATCCCTTCTATAGAGTTTATAGCCTGGGATTGCTGTATCCCACTGGTTCTCCTCATCCCACCAGGTTTCTGTTATGGCTATTATATCTATGTTATCCCTAGCTGCCAAATGTTCAAGTTCTCCCATCTTTGCTCGGAGGCTTCAAGCATTGGCGTAGAAGCACCTGTACAGTGGGTCCCGCAACAACAGCTGCTGCCTTGTTCTTTTGCCCCGACAGCTTTTATTTTCAGTAGACAAACTGTCACATTCCGTTATTCTCCCAGTGCTAATACCTGCTATGTCTTCTCTATGTGATTCTCTACCCTCTCCAACCTCATTCCCCGAGGATGAGGTGTTCCGAACTGGATGCCACTCAGCTCCTGTCGGCTTTCCCCCAGTTATCAGTTTAAAAGCTGCTCTGCTGCCTTTTTGAGGTTGAGTGCCAGCAATCTGGTCCCATCATGATTCAAGTGCAACCCATCCCTCCTGAACAGGTTTGGCTTGTCCCAAAATGTTCTCCAGTTCCTTACAAATCTAAAGCCCTCCTCTCGACACCATCGCCTCATCCACGCATTGAGGCTTCTGAGTTCTGCCTGCCTGGCGGGTCCTGCACGAGGAACAGGTAGCACTTCTGAAAATGCTACCTTGGAAGCCCGGGACTTCAATCTTCTACCTAACAACCTGAATTTGGCTTCCAAGACTGACCGCTTGGCCTTCCCGACATCATTGGTGCCAACGTGTACCATGACCACTGGCTCCTTCCCAGTTCTCTCTAACAAGCTATCTATATTTCTCGTGATGTCTGCAACCTTTGCACCTGGCAGGCAAGTAACCATACGGTTATCATGCTCCTCACAAATCCATCCCTCTGTATTTCTAATGATAGAATCCCCTAGTACAAGGAGCTTCTCTCCTGCAGCCTGCTCATCTACATGTACCTGATCTTGTATCTCATCAATAGTGATGAGGGAGAGATCCTCCGGTGGAACCAATTCTTCCTTGGTGTGTGCCTCATGAGCTGTCCCTTCCAATATTTGGAAATAGTTTTCTAGCATTTGTGAGACAGCATGTTCTCAACTGGAGTGGTAATATTTACCAGTGAAATTGTGGATAGTTTGACTCAGTGGCTCATCACATACAAAGCCTTGCTTCTCTCATTCAGAAGACCAAAGCATTGCATTCAGCTTTATATCTCTAGTTTACAGTTGATAGTGGTATGTCTAAAATTTGGTCAGGGTCCATCAGCTAAATAGGCAATCCTACAATTTACCCAATAATGTCTCTGGAATGATGATACTTAATGGGGACAAGAACCTGTTTCCATTATGAAAATAAAACATAAGAGGGATCACGTTTTGTGTCATCAGCACTGCCGCCATCTCAAACTCTCCCCAGTGCTCTGATGCCTCCACCACCACCATCACAGGTCAGGTAGCTCTGCTGAGGTGGGAGGGGTGGAGAGAATGGGGGACAAAAAAATGAGAGGTAAATGTTCAGAAGATACAGATGGGCCAAGGGGTGAGGGTGTGAAGGCACAAGGACAGGTGAATGAGGGATGGGCAAGAGGAGTGTGAACAAGGAGGAGCCTAGTGATCAGATGGCCAAGTGGCTGGGGAAAATGCAGGATGGGGGGAATGCAAGAGGAGAAAGGGGGCAAAGCATGAGGGCAAGAGCTGAATGAATGTGGTACGGTACTGATCATGCACCAACAAGCATGGTGGGTTTTTTTCTATTTTTTTAAAAAATCCTGTTTTCTGGTGTAGTGTTTCATCAGATAGCAGGAACTTTTTTCCAAAAGCAGCAGGGGAGCTCACATATGTGAATCAATTCCAATGAATAAGTTCCAGAACTGACACAAAATAAATAGACCTCTGCCATTAGAGCAGAAAACTTGATCCCCTGGCATGGTGGGCACTTGCCTCAGGCATGCTCTTAAATTTGTGTTATGTTTTTTTTCACCCAGCAGAATTCAGGTTTTATTGTCAGTTTCATTGATCCCCAAGTTCTCTCCACATATTGAGGCTTAGCAGCTTATTGGAGTCACATACAAGTATTTTCCAAGAAAAACAAAACAATATATTACTTAAATGTATGCAGTTTAAGTAGCCCAGTATTTAGTGAATCAAATTTCAGAGCATTTTGTGATATATGTTGACTATCAAAGACTTTAGTACCTTGCAAATATTTTCATTTCTTTGTGTCTTGATTAGAGTCAGCTGGATCCATGAGATAATTAGCTGGATCTAGATGACAGATAGGATATTCTAAAACTTGGCCTGAAGATATTTATCAGTTTCCCTATTACCACAAGGAATGAATTCATCAACACTCAACAGATTAAAATGTACATTTTAAATCTATGACTGCATTTATGTTTATTTGCTAAGCACATCTTTTATATAAATTAATTGAGAGAAACTGATTATTGCTAAATAACCCAAATGTAATTTCTCTCACAGTACATTGTATTTGTTTTAGTTAAGTATAGAAGTCGCTGTCAAACTTGGTACCATGAGCATTTGCACAGGATTCAGGGGCACACTATTGGAATAACACACTCTGTATTCACATGGGTGCCAAGAAGTAAGCCAATTCAACCTTCTTATTAGCCTATTCAGCATTTTTTGCTATTAACAGTTGGGCTGCAGTCAACATATTCATTACCATTTCTTTTTTTTTTAATATATTCTTACCACTGCAATTGTCTATCATCAATAACAATGCTGTTTGGGGAGGTATTTCAGCATTGGTTTCCACCAATCTTCTAATTTCTTCAAATACTTTTCCCCATGAATAAATGTATAACTTCACAATTCTACCATGTATGACAGGTATCACCTAGCCTAGTTTTGCATTTGTTTTTCTGGTCACATGGCTCAAACTCCCCCTCCCTTTTTTGTTTTTTTACTTCTACCATGTATGGAAATATGCTCCAACTTCTTTTTTACATCTCCAACTTTTTAGAGCATTGGGGATCTATAGTCTTTAATCTCTGCAACGCTCTCTACGTGGGGTTGCCCTTGACTCTTGTTCGGCGACTTCAGCGGGTACAAAATGCGGCGGCCAGACTGGTGGTGGGTGCGCGTCGATATGACCACATCACCCCAGTTCTGGCTCGCTTTCATTGGCTACCCAAATAAGATTCAAGGTCCTGGTTTTAATTTATAAAACCCTCCATGGCGTGGGACCTGAATACGTGGCAGAGATAATATCTCAAAGACCAACTGAGGCCCAACCAACTAGAATGTTGTGGGTGCTCTCACTTCAGGTGGCCACTTCCAGGGAGGCTCGGAAAACTATGACACATAACCGAGCCTTCTCTGTGGCTGGCCCTGCTCTTTGGAATCATCTCCCGAGTGAGTTGCGCCTTGCACAGTCCCTGCCCACCTTTAAGAAAGCCTTAAAGACCTGGCTGTTCTGTGAGGCATTTGGAGACAGTTAATGATTTTTTCCCCCACCCTGTCATTATTCTTATTATTATCTTTGTTATTATCTCTGTTGTTTTTACATTGTCATCGTGATATTATGCTGATGTTGATCTCTGTTTTATTGTTTGTTTTTATTTGTATCCATGTTGTAAACCACCCGGAGTTCCTTTGGGAAGACGGGCAGTATATAAGCAGTAAATAAATAAATAAATAAATAAATAAATAAATAAATAAATAAATTTCACTGGTGTTAAATACCATCTCCATAAAATTTTATATCTACTTTCTTTTATCCTAATTGACATGTTTTTCCAGAACATATTGTCTATCTTCCCTATGTCTATTTCCCATACCATTTTTAGAAGTTCCAACTCTTCCCCCTGATCTGTCAGAGTTTTATAAATTATTCTTATTCTTCCTTTTTCTTTTTTTCCCATTGATTTGCAAGACAAGCAAATATTTCTTCTAAATTTTGCCTTGATCAACAAGCAATGCCTTGCAATACAAACTGGAGAGGCTCACATGATCACAAGTGAGCCAATGATGGCATTCTCTCTCTCACACCCTGCTGGATTGTGGGTGATTGTCTGAAATGTTATGTCTCAGGCAGCTTCCAAAGTAATAGTAGGAGAGAGGAATGGAGGTTTCCCTTGCATCAGCCACAAACGTTTTCAAAGGGGAGTGCAAGTTAGGGGGTTGTTTTCATTTTCTTTTATATTTTTATTTAATTTGTTTTTAAACATCCTTTCTTTTTTTCAAACCATTTCTAGTCATGGGGCAGTTAGTCAACTGTGTATATGGCTTCAAATTGCAATTTTTATTGTCGCATTAAAACCACAGAATAAAATCCAGTTGTTAGTCCCAAACAGAGCAGATTCCACAGCCAGGTACCGAAACCATAGGGTGGATGTAGACTTCTAGTCAACTTCTTTAGTGAGTTTTGCCTTTTTTTTTTATACCGTATGTGGTCTATAGGACCACAAACTTTTCCTAAGACTGCAAAACAAAAGACCATGTTGGGAACTATAACCTGCGTTGCTCCACCAATAGATTAATGAATTACAGGGGCAGAGGCATGTTTCCAATGGTTGGGAGCTAAATCTGCCATATAGGACATTAGATGGAAGTACCTTACACCTTGCTAGGGTGAAGGCACATCTTTCTTGGGGGCTCTCTACAAAATTCAAATAGCTGGCCTGCTTATCAATATACAGAGGGAGTGATAGATTGAAGGGTGAACCTACTTGGTGGGCTGCTGCAAAGAGCTCTTGCCTTCCATTTTCCAATAGCCTGACTTGTAACAGTCTCTATGCCTGTGTAAAGGACAGGACACCCAAATAATCAGGTGAGATCCCCATAGTTTTTTAATCTTTTGAGAGAACAGTTTAAGACCAGAGGAGCAAAATTTAAAAAACTATTGAAAACTTGGTTTTACAGAATGGCCTTTCCTGACTTCTCAAACATCTATTAAGATGCTTTTTGTCTTTTTAACGCTCATCTCCTTTTTTTTTGTTTCTTATTTGATAAATCACCTGGTTATTTTTACTTTTATTTTTATTTTGGTTTATTGTTGTTGATTTATGTAGTTATATTTTGTTTATATTGTGTTGTCTGTATTTTGGTTATTTAAATGTAAGTAAGTAAATAATTACTGACTTTAAATGTGTTACTTTGCTATATTGCAATTTTGTCTTGTAAATAGCCCAGAGTAGACCTAGGGCTAGATAGGCAGTATAAAAGCCAAATGAATGAAAGAATAAAATAAGTAAGAGGTTTATTGTTACATCAAGATGAAATACATTTAGCAATCATTTTGTTTTCACATATACACATATACCTATCTAACTAGACAAAGCTTACCCTGACTAACATTATATCACTTTAGGTCCCCATCTAATTTACCCAGGCACTACAAGGATAAATAAGCACACTGGCTCTGCCCTCAAGCTATCCTGTTGGTTAAGCAAATCTGGCATTTGCATCATACTAAGAAAAAAATATTCATGAGTTAAACAGCCTCCTGCACCAGACTACATAGGGTTTCATTTGCAACAGTGTCCATAAACTCTTTCTTATGTAATTTGCAGTTAAAATTGCTTTCCCCCAAAATGCTTTACTCATTCCTGAACTAATCAATAATGTGTCCTTTATCATCTTTTCCTGCGTTTCACAATGCCATTCTTCTTATTTGCCTTTGTGGCATATAATGACTCATTTTTAGAGATGGGCACGAATAAAAAAAATGGTGTTTCGTTTCATTTCATTTCATTATGGAGGTCGGTTCATTTCATTTCATTTTCCACAAATTTTTGCAGAAAAAATCATTTCATAGTTTTGTTAATTCGTTGTTTGCTTTACCCCTTTTTCCCTAGCGGCCACTGCGTGGCCCCTGGGGTCCGGACGGCAATGTTTTTTTATTTTACTTTATTTTTTCCTTTATTTCAGGGTGCCAAGTTAACCAGGCCACCCTTGGGGCCTGGTCGGCACTCTTTTTTAAAAATTATAAATTTTTTATTTTATTTTATTTTTTCATTTCCGGGTTTGCCCCATGCTACAGCTGTAGCACGGGGCTTTTGTTTTATTTTTTTCTTTCAGCACCGACCACCCCTGGGGCCTGGTCGGAGCTGTTTTTTTTTTAAAATTATTTTTTATTATTATTTTAGGGTGCCAACCAGGCCATCCTTGGGGCCTGGTTGGCACTCCTTTTTATTATTTTTATTATTTTTATTTCTTTTCTTTTCTTTTTCTTTAATTTTTTTACTGCCGACCACATGGCCATGCTACAGCTGTAGTGTGGCCGTCAGCTTTTTTTTCCTGGTTGCCGTCCCAGAAGCCAGGAAGACCGGACCTCCGGACCAGCACCAGGTAGGAGACATCTCCACCTGCCTCCATTAACAAAATGAACGTAACCAAACCAATTTTTCTCAGTTCTGTTTGTTTCATGTTAAATTTGCCCCTAGGGTCATTATTCATTTCGTTATGTAATGAACCAAATAATGAATAACAAAACAGAAAAAATTCATTTCGTGCCCATCTCTACTCATTTTTGATTATACATTTCAATTTTCTCTAACCATCTTTGAAAGTTTGTAGCCATGAACTCAGATCCTCCATCTGTTTGTAACTGACACACTTTTAGTTGTGTATTCTCTCCACAAATTCACCCTTTGCTTAAATGTGTCAAAACTCTCAGTTTTGTTTTTAAGTAAACAGCATAATTCCTCCCTTGAAAAATCATTCATCAGTGCTAAAACATATTTTGCTCCCCCCCCCATAGTTGGATCTAATGGGCCAATTAAATCTACATGGATTAATTCAAACAGTCTCTTAGACTTTCTGATACTTTTTTGTTCACAGCACATGTCTTAGACTTTGCCACTTTACACACTTCATAGTCTAGATAATTTTCAGACTTTTAATCATTTAAACCCAAGCTACCTCAGGCATTTTCTGCAACAGTTTAAAACTTGCATGCTCCAATTTCCTGTGTAGTAGATGCACACACTCATTATGTCTTGTATGTTAGAATAATTTCCCTGTGCTGTGTAACATTAATTTTTCTCTTCTAACCCATGCAAATTGCTGTTCATTTCCACTTTAGCACATACAGTATTATGACATTTTTAATTATTTTGTAAATTCCTTTAAAATGTCACATCATGATCTTCTTTATCAAAACAAGACATACTCAGCAAGTTATGTTCTAATTCTGGTACACACAACACTCCGGCTATTGGTTTGGCAGACTTCATATAGACATAGACCCTTGCCCCTCAACAAATGAATGCTTTCCATTTGTTAATGTTACATAATTTCTAACAGATTGTTCCAAATTGTCAAACTTTTCAGGATTGTTAGAAATGGCTTGCAGCACTGTCCAGTAGCCGCATGTCCTTTAAATTTCTTTCTGCAGTTTTTACAACAGACACTTGTGGTCCCTCTTCTGTCATCCTGCTGTCTCTGTTTTGTTTGTGGTTCTAGTTTTTACATTTGCTGCATAGTCTTTCTGTACATAATGACTGGATCCATATATGTAACACCTCTTAGTTATGCAGACTGCCTCTGACTCCTTCTGGAATGCAGCTTTCCTTTGTTTTGTCTGCAAATCAACTTTGCTCCCTTTTTAGTCAACATTTCTGTCCAATCTCTATCATGATTTGGCCCACAGCAGCTGCAGTACTTGCAGATTCAGGCCCTGATTGGAATGATCTGCCCCATGAATGCCGCAGGCTCAGGCTCAGGAAGATCCTAGTAGTGCAGACTCAAGTCCTTCCTGTGTAGCAGCTGCCTTATCTCTCTTGAGTTCTACCTGGGAAGCCTGGGTGGAGGCCTATTTAAGGAGTGGCTCTCCTTGAAAGAATGTGCCAATGTTGGAGTCACCTTTTAAACACTGCCTTGAACCCACACGACTTACTGTCACCAAGCCCTCAAAATATCCATTCTTCCCTATCAAAAGTGTCTTGGGATCTGAGAACCGCCGATAAGCCATTGGTCAGCTTTCCCATAAAGAATAGCACAGCCAGGCCTCCCAGCTTGAGTGGCAGAAACCTGGTTACTTTGTAGCAGCCTACAGCAGACTGTAATGCGCCAAATCCACGGGGGGGGGGGGATAAAAAAAAAAACCCACCTATGGACTCCAAAAATAGCTTGCTTCTTGGATCACTTTGCTTCACTTTGCCTGGGAGATTTAACCCCTATGCCCCCAAGGGATCCCCAGAATGGGTTAAAACGTTGCACAAGAACACTCCTCACACATAAGTGGAGTCCACTTATCATGTCTACGTGTTCTTGCTCTGCTTTCACCCACATATGCCCCCATGTCCTGTGTCTTTCAACCCCTCAGCCCCATTCCACCATTTTTCTGTTGCTTTGTTCCTGGGCGGAAGCACCACCATCATAACGCCAACATCAACACCCCAGATGAAAGGATCAACCCTGGAATGGACTCATTAATTATCTTCATTTCCTGAACCCTCCAGAAACTGGTGTGAGCCACTTGGAATCTCTTTGGACTCTGTTTGCATTTCCTTTATGTATGCCTAGACACCACCTGGTGCTTCTATGTGTATAAGTTATGTTTGCATTCCAAAACCCTACTGTCACATATCTTGATTGTCTCCTGTAATATGTTAAGCAAGCTCAACTTGGCAGTTAACCCTCATGTCTGGGTGTCACATACACAATCACCCACAGATGATGGGCTTCCTCTAATCCCCTCTCACACCTATTCACCTATTGTTATCCCCAAATGTCTCACCTATCCTGGCCTAGGAAATGTTTTATCTCCCCTGGATTGCTATGCAGAAACCCATTGCCTTGTCTTAAGCCTGCCTCCTTTCCCTGGCTATCTTGAATCTATAAAAAACAACAACACCAATTTCCAAGTGAGTTTTGCTCCTCTCCTTGTGGTCAAAACCTCACTGCTTACTTTACTGGATCCAACAAACATGTAGACATAGAACTCTTTCTCATCAGAACATTTATTGGGTAAGAATTGGTCTGGTGTTTCAGCCACAAAGGCTAGCTTTGTGGACTCAACACCTCACCAATGAAGGTCTTTGGGCATAGTTTGGTTAATGGCCTTGCTGTATTGCTCCAGTCTGTCTGCTTCATGCCTGCCTTGTTTCCTGCCTTGGTTTGTTGTTCTTCCCTTGTTGTTTTTCCTGTGGTTTTATTGCCTGCCTAGCTTCTAAATCTTCAAAATCAATTGAATTTAGCGGGAACTAATTTAACAGAATGTTGGGATTCTAGCCGATGTAACTTCATTTTATTTTAGCTGAAAATGGAAGGCACTGACTGCTTGTTTGTTAAATCTACTTCAAATAATATTTTTGAAAGAATTTTACTTCCCTACAAATTGAAGGCATGCATACCTCTAGGGTCTGAATTTACATGCACATGTAGAGGCTACATTTGATATCATTAAGCACAGAAAATTGTCAGCCTAAAAGAAAGTAATGTGACTCAGTTAGCTTATTTACTGTTGTGGTTAAGGAAGATATAAAGTGGCTGACCCATAGAGTTGATGAGTGCAGCTTAGGAAACACTGCATCTCTCTCCCATTACCCTCTAATTTTCTTATAGTAGTTATAAATGGAGCTCATATATTGCTTGACTTGAGTATTCCAATTTCAGTGTATCCTAGTTGTGTTTGTTAAATTTAGTAAGGATACATTTTATTAGTTTTGATTTAGTTCCTCTTGGGAACGCAGTTGCCCCAGGGCTACAATTGGAATAAGTCAAGTATGCACACATAATCTTCACAGATTACTTTTGGTCTCGATTTTATTAAGGAATAAAAATTTCCAGTATATTTGGTGAAGAGGGAATTTGGAAAATTATTTTATTTCCAAACATAATGCAAAAGACTTTGCTCTATATTCCTCTTCTTACAAATTGCCGTAACAGCATACAGCTCCTTTTGCTTAGTGTTTCAGATTTCTGCAGGAAGAACAAATAGCAGCACAGAGACTTACATACTAAGAATATACCCTAAACTCCTAAAGCAGGAGGTGTTGCAGCTCTGGGGGAAATGGTGCACTAGATGTGCCTTTGGCCTGATCTGATCCAACAATCACTTGCTCCCGCTTCTTCATTTTTTATTTCCAGTAAAGGGTCTTGCTCCAAGCTGAATGGGAAAAGTATTACAGGATGTACTTGATTAAATGATTTTGCTTTATTGGAGAGGGCTGCCAAAATATGTAATAAATTTTCATTTTCTTCAAACATTTTTTTCCCAGATAGAAGTGATATGAATTCCTAAACACATAAAATAGTAAGGGCAAATGATACCACTTCAAATTGATAATGCTTTTCAGGGCTCTGTCACATGTCCCTTTAAATCCAGATTAAATTTAAAGATAAACCGTTTCCAAAAATTTTGCCCCCACGGCCATCGGCCTTTTTTAAAAAAAACACTGTCCCGGTAACTCTCCCTTTAGCGAGTTTTCCAGTACCTACCAGAGAAGTTGGGAATTTTCTGCCTCACTTTAAAAAAAACCCACATTTTCTGAAGCCAGAAGCCCATGGGAGCGCGTATATGATCTGTTTTTTTCTTTTTCATAGAGTCCACTGGCTGTTCCTAGGGCTGGTTGGGTGCTTTAAAAATGATTTTCCCCCATCACTAACCAGCTGACCTTGGGGCTGTCAGCGCTTTTTTTTCATAGCACCGACCAGCTGTTCCTGGGGCTGCTTGGCACTGTTTTTCATTTTTATTTTTATCCCCCCCCCCCAGCACCAGTCAGCTGGCCTGCAGGCCAGTCAGGGCATTTTTAAATTGTTTTTTATTATTTTTTTATTTTTCCTTAGCCCCCACCAGCCAGCCCTTGGAATGAGGAAAGTCTTACAGGAGGTATTTGATTAAATGATTTCACTTTATTGGAGAGGGCTGCCAAAATATTAAGGCAATAAATTTTCATTTTCTTCGGAAGTTTGTTTATTTGTTTGTTTATCATCATCATCACCATCATCATCATCACCATCATCACCACCACCACCATCATCATCATCATCATCATCATCATCATCATCATCATCATCATCATCCCCCCATGCCAGTCAGCTGGCCTGCGGGCTGGTCGGGGCATGTTATAATTTTTTTTAAAAAAAATTCTCCTTAGCCCCCAGCAGCTGTCCCTGGGCCTGGTTTTTTAGTTCACTCTGTGCCTGCTTGAAGCAGGTTAGGGCCGTGGGGACATAACAGAAGCAGAGCAGAATCCAAGGGACGTGGGAACTTGGAACCCACATCTTCAATCACATGATCAGGTAAGGACAAAAGCCGGAGTTTCCCATTCCCCGCATCTTCCCCCTCGTGTGATAGTGCCCTCACCCATTCTAAATCCTGAGTATTGGAAAGTTTCCCTTTGTCAGGCTGTTAATATTTCACAATAGTTTTTTTCTGTTTTTGAGGGGTGTGGAGAGATATTTTCTATTACTGTTGTAGGCCTTATTTATTTATTTATTTATTTATTCTATCTTTTTTAAAAAATGTATCTTGGACTTCTCTTTTTCAGGGCTTCACTTATATGGCTATTCTCACAGCCTGTTAACCTAACTAGATGACTCCTTCCTGAACAAAAATGGATTCATGTTGGCAAAGGATTCTGTATCTAATTGTAAAACTCTTTCAGAAAGATAGAAAACAACTATACAGCAATGTATATTGTTGCAAAAAATGACAACAGGCACTGGTCTAGGCCCAGAATAGCTTCTTTGGAATCAGATAGGAAAGGGAGACAGAGTTGATTTTCATCAGTATACTCATAGCACCAAAACCCCAAATTGAATAATATGGAGACCAAGAGACCAGGTTATTCTCCCAACACCATCTTCTGAGTTTGGCCATCCAGGAAGAATCAGAAACTTATAACTGTTTTTCCAAGATCCATCCTCAAAAGGTTATCAGTGGCCAGGGAGAGGTGCAGCCGAAACACTCCCCTTGTCCTGTTCCCAGCATAGGTCATCCAGCTAACAACCAAAACCATACTTGTTCTGGCTTTGAAGCCAGTCTGAAATTGATCAGGATAATCTGCTTCATCCAGGAACCTCTGAATCTGAGATTCCAGTACACACTCCAAAACCTTGTCTGAAAATGAAATATTGGAGACTAACTGATTATTAACCAATACAGTGAGATTCAAGGATGCTTTTTAAAACTTACACTTGCCTCCTTTAGGCATTCTGGTATCCTGCCTTCATGCAAGGAGGCATTCACTGCTCTTCTAACTCACTTAGGGCCTTTTCACACGACCCCTAAGATCCGTGGCCACTTAAATTCTGACCAGAGATCTTGGGGGTTCGTTGCTCTTCCTGCGTCCCCACCCTTCCACCCTTCCTTGCTCCTGTCTGCGTGAGGGGAGGGAGAAAAAAAGGAAGAAAAGAACATGGCTCACCTCCGTTCTGCCTCTTGCTCTTGCCCCGGCAGCATTCCATTCTCTTAAGTAGCTCTTAAAGGGGCGGGGGGGGGGGGGCAAAAAACAACAAACAGAAGGGAGGAGAGCCCGGCACTCATCCGGATCTGGATTTTCACCCTCCGAGAACAGGTACCTGAAAAGTGCGCTGGGACGCGCTTAGGTGGGCGTGGTCACACTTAATTTTCTGCAAACTCTGGAGCTGGTGGGGAAACAATTGTAAGCTTCGGAGCTGGCAGCCATTTGCTGCAGAGTTTAGGGGTCGTGTACAAATACCCTTAGCTAGTTCCCTTCTGGCTATTTTTCTTATCCTGGAAGAGCAAAGATCCAGTACATGTGTGGTAGCTTTCACCTTTCAGAAGATCCTGTCCACAGACACAATCAAATTTATTCTTTAAGGAAAGCCACACCAGCAGGATCTGTGTCAACTATGACATCCCAATCAGATAAGATCCAGTTGCCTTTGTCTGCAAAGTGCTACACAAACTCTTTGCAGTGTGCTGTTGACTGGTCAGTTTCCTTCTCCTCTAGGCATCTCTGCAACAGACTTTTGACCACCCAAAAGAACTCTGACAGGTGGCTTCTTGCATATGTATTGGCGACATATAAGAATTTCTGGTATTTCACAAAATAAAATCCCAGCCATTTGCAGTTTTCTCAGATCTCAAATTGTAGTGCTGGAAAGGACCCTACAAATAATCAAATCCAGCCCCTAACAAGGAAGCACAGCGTCGCATTCAACTCCCAACCTCTGGTTCCACAGACAGATATTTATTTTGGCAAAATACAGCTCATATTTATTAGTTTCAAAGGCAAGCACTTGAATGTAAACCAGTTTAAGTTACACACAAATATATATATTATAAATATATATATGATGTTAAACTTTCCAATGAGCTCTAGCCCGTGTTCAATCAAAACACACCTTGGCTTAGACTCTAGAGCGATGGTTCTCAACCTGTGCGACCCCAGATGTTCCTGGACTGCAATTCCTAGAAATCCTGGCCAGCTCAGCTAGTGATGAAGACTTCTGAGAGTTGCAGTCCAGGAACATCTGGGGACCCACAGGTTGAGAATCACTGCTCTAGAGCCTTGTGGTACAGTGGTTAAACTGCAGTACTGCAGTCAAGATGCTGGTGAGCTGAGGTGGTATAAGCATCACATTTTTTTTTAATTTACATTATGATAAATGTGCATAAAATGCATATAAATGCTTATGCAATTTTTAAAAAATCAAACTTTTAAATTGATTTAATTTAAGAAACTGAAAAAAACCCAAAATGAAATGATTCATTCATCTTCACTTCAAACAGGACCACCATGGAAATGCTGTAGACCTCAACAGGATTGCTCTGTGGCCAATCTACCCAGTCATATTTCAACAGAAGATTCAGAAATCTGGTTAGGCTGTATGAAGTGGTCAGCCCCACTGCAAGGTTATTTCAGCAGAACCTTTCTAAGTCTGTTCCATGTGAAATGTGCTTCCATTGTGCTATTTTTATCTACTGATACACAAGGAGATGTGTATGAATATTATCATAGCTAGTCAATATATCCTAGGGTTAAAATCAGTGTTTGTTTCTGTACACGTGACTTTCATTTTTCCTGCCACGTAAAACACTAAAAAAGTAATAAATTTCTTAGCAGATAGTCTCCTGATTTTCTAGGCAAATAATTAGAGCATTTTCCATTTACAAGCAATATTTCTATGCTGGAACATCTTGGATAAAACAGTAATCTACTCTCTTTCATAGCAATCTTAAAACTTATCCTGAATGAGAGCCAAAGTAGATGAAATTTTGTATGTATTTATGTGCATCCTCGAAAGATCTTGCCAGAGTGATTTTCTTTGCTTCTGTATCTCATAGCATGACTTGCATTTAAATTGGTCACTGAAAGGCAACCGTGCTTATTTTCAGAGTTTCATTGATGAGGCACACATTACTGATGAATCTGCCCTGTGGGAAGGGAAAAGGGTGCATACTTCCCTTAGTTTTTTATGATTCTGAGATTCAGTTTTGTTTTCAAATTTGATCTAACGTAAAAAGTGTAGCTATTGATAAGTTCTCTTTCCAAATAATGTTGGATGACTCATATTAATAATGCTATATGGAAAAGAAGGGCTCCTAAATTTATAGACAGATAGGAGCAGCAAAAAGCAAAATTTCTCAGCAGGCCATCAAAGGGAGTGTAACGCTAATATAAAGGTTTTTAGGTCAGATTAGGAAAATATTGTGTGCATTTCTACTCAGTGCTAATGAGTGCAGGAGATTACTGCTAGATAAAGGGGTCCAGAGTGCTGGCCCTCATCATTTATCACTTATTTAAAAATGCCAGGAGAATGTGAGCAGTGATAGCAGCAGCCACCTGCTTTGTTTATATATAAACCAAAGTTTAGGATTCTGATTTCTCTGTCAGAAAGAAAAAGAGAACAGTGGAGATGAGAGATGAACATTTCCTAGTTTTCAGAGTTTCTTTTTCTTTCAGGAACCAAAAATAATACTTTTATGATTTTGTTGACATCTTCACAACAGGAAATATTTGCTTTTTGTGCTTTGGGTGTGAATAATTGCTGAAAGGAACCACAGTTTTATATCAACTCAACAGCAAAATTATGCTTTGGTAGATGACAGAAGCTGTGCCATGCTGCTAATGTTACTTATTATGCGGAGCCTGGTTGGTGAACAAAAATGTGTAATTAAAAAGAAAATACTGAAGAAGACATAGGATAACACAAGGAAATGAATATATTTGGATTAAAAGCCTATTGTTATAGAAAATGAACAGGGAGCTGGCATCTATTGAAAAAGAAAAAGGATTTTCCAGGACAGGATATTTGGGTATTTTCACTATTCTTGCAGGGTAGGAAGATATGAAATCCAACAACCATATTTAATCCTTGTTCTATAGAGGTGGGGATTTTTTCAGTGGCATAGCATGGGTTGCCAGCACTGATGATAAGGCAAGTATTGTACCCTCTAATACATTTTGGGGGGTGGGATTTGTTCATGAGTACGAGCCCTTGGGATAGACAGCTAAAGGCCAAGGCAGAGAGGGATCTGGATTCCTATCACTGCAACAGCTTCATGGTGTTCCAATGGGCTGCCCTTCTGGCCACAACTAGCACCCAACCTACCATGGGGACTGTCCCTCCTCCTCTTCCTCCTCCTCTTCCTCCTCCTCCTCCTCCTCCTCCTCTGGCTCACTCTCTAAGTAGAAGGTTTGAAATTCCTGGATCCAGGAGGAAGAAACCATCCTCACAACTCTCGGGCTGCTACACTAAACCACTCTTCTCTCCCTCTGCATATGTGTATTTGAGTGTTCGTGTATGTGCTGGATTAGCTGGAAAAAAACTCTTTCTTTCAGCTCATCCTCCTCTCATCCTTTTCCATTATCCCTTGTTAGATCCACCTAAGATCAGACAATGGCAGCAGGATGAGGATGCACACATTACCACAAAGTCCATGTCACTTTATGAATCCAAATAAAACAGTTGCTCTGCTGGTTTATTCTGAAAATTGTAGCAGGTCATAAATCAGAAAAGGTACTATATAAGCTCTGATTGCCTATAATGTGGTTACAGCCACTGACCACTAAATTTGGTAAAATCCTTGATTTTGCAAAGCTTGCATGCTCTGTGTGTGGTGTAAGGCATCCCCATATTTTCCCAAGTATAAGATGCACCCATGTGTAACACAATCCCACTTTTCCAACCCAAAATTACAGTTTTGCAACTGTGAGGTTCTCTCTTTGGCTTACTTCCATGCACTGTATAAGATGATCTTCAATTTTAGACAAAAATATAGTCTTATACATGAAAAAATACAGTACTTCTTATAGAGACTGAATGCAGGTTTCTTGTTAGTGTATAATGAAAAGAGAAAGACTGGCAGTAAGGATAATCTAGATTTGCTCTTCTCGTGCCAAATGTATGAAAACCTGTTCTAAAAGGATTCTGTTACAGCACAACACCAGGCTGGTGAAGCCAGAGAAGTAACAGATGTAAAAAAACAACATTGTTATAATGGATTAGGCCTTTGAATAGCAATGGTCACAGTGACTTGAGGCTCCTGTTGGGCTTTCCTAGTGTTTTGCACACACCCCATTCAGACAACTAAATACTGACTGAACCAGGAGAAAGTAACAGTTTGTTATTGAAGTCTGAAAGAATCCAGTGACATAGAAGAGAGGGGCAGAATATCCCTGCTGGGGCTGCCATTGTGACATCAGGTGTATGTGGGTTGCTGCCTGGATGAGATGGGCAAGAGCAGGTATGGTGGCCTGGAGGCAGGTGGCAGCTAGCCTATTAGTGGGACTAGTTGGCTCTCTATTCTGTTCAGCCCCTGTGATTCATGAAACTGAAGTGCTGGGAACATTAATAGGGCCACACCACCAAGAGTGAGTTGTGTTCAACCTCATCACCACTCTCCACTGCCCAATGATATTGGGGATTGACTGGTTAAGCGGGCATGATCTAGCCATCTCCTAGGTACGCCAACATCCACTTCCATTCTTCCCAGTATCAGAAGGACTGCTTCCAGAGCCATGTGACTCAGACTTTGAGAGATCAGTTCATGTTTGGTACCCAGACCACTGCAACTGATTCCATTCCTATACTAAATTGTCACCCTATGGGCCAGGAGTTAAAGATACCAGAACCCTATCAGGACCTGCAGGGCGTCTTTGAGAAAAAAAGAAGCAGAGATGTTGACTCCACACCAGCCCTATGACTGCTCAGTAGATATACAGCCTGTGGCTCAGGTTCTCTTTGGTAGGATCTATGCTCTTTCTGAGCCTAAGCTGCAACCCCTTTAGGAATACCTGGAAGACAATCTTGCCCATGGATTTATCCATCTTTCTGTTTCCCCACCAGGGGTTTCTTTGTGAAAAAGAAGGCTGGGGGATTGTGCTCATGGATTGACTACCAGAAGCTGAACCATGTCATGGTGAAAAACTAGTATTCCTTGCCTTTTATTCCTGAACTTTTTGAGCGAATTCAAGGGGCCTGATTAGAGATGGGCATGAAATGGAAAAATAACATTTTGTTTCATTTTATTTCATTTTATTTTTCATTTTGTTTCATTTTGTAATTAACAATTTTTAAAAGAAATTTTGTTACAAAACAAAATGAAGCAAAACAATTCATTATGTTATAAAATTGCTCCCCTGGGTCCTAAAGGCACCAAATTTGGGGGTGGGGTGGGGGGTAGCTCCCTTGGACACCTCCCTCTAAGTCATTGGTTCTCAACCTTCCTAATGTCATGACCCTTCAATACAATTCCTCATGTTGTGGTGACCCCTTGCCCTGCTTGGAAGAGGCCACAAGCCCCCTTTGGCAGGCTACTGCCCCAGGT
>JAHTLZ010003518.1:47119414-47156770 GCA_023846285.1 Phrynocephalus versicolor | reverse complement strand
CCTCCAGAACCAAGCTGTTTGTGCCTTTTTATTCACTGGCTCATGGTTACCCCTGTGAAATGGTCGTTTGATGCCCAAAGAGGTCCCAACCCCCAGGTTGGGAACCACTGCTTTAAACCCTCCAAATTTGGAGAGTTTGGGGGTTCAGAGAGCCAACTTATTAAACTCCAAAGTGCCCCAATCCCGAAAAAGAAGAAGAAGAGGAAAAACATCTGGCATTTTTAAACTCAAGCCTCTGGAATGCAAAGCAAGGACTGCTAAATCTCTTTTATTTTTGCTTGCTTTTATGAAGCAGAAGTCAGATCACCAGGACCATAAATTTTCTCTTGCTGTTTCAGAGTGAAACTTTTATTGCTTTATCACATAGCAGCCCTTTCAAGCAAGACCTATCAGCATAAAACCCCCTCTTTCAAGCACAAAAGTATGAGCTTGGCTTGAGTTGCTGCTGTTGCTGCTTGCCATCGCAGCAGGTCGGCGTTGAGGACCTTCGTTGCTGTCCCGGCGGTGGAGCGCTGTGGACGGCCTCGCGGTGGGTCGGCTATTGAGGCTGCCGCCGCCATTGCTGCTGTTGCCGCCGCCGCCGTTGATCACCTTGGAGCCTCGGCCCAGGAGCAGACCGCTGCTGCCCTTGCTGCGGCCTGCGGCTAACTGACTGCGATGGCTGTGGCGCCCCAGCCCTGGAGGCTGCTGCCGGTGCCGCTGTGCCCCCCCAATCTGCCGATGGCTGTTGCCGCCGCCATTGCTATCTATTGCGGCGGCTTGGCTTTGGGGGGGGGCTGCAGCCTTCACCACCGCCTTCACCGCCGCCTTCGGCGCCGGATCACCTGCTGCTGTCCCTGTCGCCGTCCACCCTCACTGCGGCGCAGCCTTGGAGGCTACGGCTCCTGGCCTGCTGACTGTCGCCGCCGACCCTGACGCCGGTCAGCGCGGCGTCTCGGCCCCACAGGGGGCCGCGGCTGCAGCCGCCGTGTTCTACAGCCGATCGATTGCCGTTGCTGCCGCCGACCATCGCGGCAGCTTGGAGGTTCCCGCCGGTGCTGCAGTGCCCCCGACCAATCGATCTGTTGCTGTTGCTGCCGCCGACCATCGCGGTGGCCAGGTCCCGGGGGAGGTCCGCCGCCGCCATTGTTGCTCTTCGCGACCGCTCGACTCTCGCCGCCATGGCTGCCATGGCCGCCGCCGATCATCGCCGCCGGCCAAATCTGGAGGCTGCCGCTGCTGCTGCCGCTGCGGCTGTGCCACCCAGCCGGCTGTCTCTGTTGCCACTTGCCCATCATGGCTTACTTTACAGCCGCCTGTCTGCCGCCATCACTGCTGCTTATCTTACCATCGCAGCAGTTTGGACATGGGGACCGATACGGTAGCTGGTTTGGACATTGCCTTTCCCCACTCCTTATCCCTTTCTCTTACCCTCCCTCCATTGTCCTCCCTTTCTTCCCTTTCCCCCCCTTTTCCCCTAGCCCTCCTCAAACTGTTATGGGTTGGGGATTGGAACTTCGATTTTGCTCCCCCCCCCTGCTGGACTGTTGTGGGTTTAGGGTGAGGAGCTTCCCAATCTTGCTCCCCCCCCACTACCGGACTGCTGTGGGTTTGGGGGTGCGGAGCTCTCCATTCTGCTCCCCCCCTTACCCAATTCCCCACCCTCTGCTGGCACTTGAGGATACCGGACATTCTAGTGCCCTGGGACTACCATCTGCTGAAGACTGAGGTTGTCTTGCTGCCGTTTGCTGGGCCCAATCTGGCCCCGAGGCCGTTGCTGGCCCATCTGATGGTTGCCGGCCGGCCCCCATTGCTTCTTGCCTCCATTCTCCCTTGACATCAGCCGCCTGGAACCTCCAAACATCGACCACCGACCATCTCTGCGAGACGCCCTTGCACTCCTCTTTTGCCCCTCCCCCCTGCCTGGGCTCATTAATATGCTATTTGTTTGTTTGTCTGCTTTTGCTTTATATTTGTAACCGATTTGCTGTATTGATGCGTTTTGCATTTTGATTTTTAGTTGTATTTAGTATTGTTGTTGTGGTTGTGTTGATTTTTTTTTCCTCTTCTCTTCCTTTTCCCTTCCATCCATCAGCCACCATGCAGGCAGGGACCGCCATACCTGTCGTGTCGGGCCGTGGTCGGTACGCTAAGGGCTGGAGGGTTAGTCGGGCAAGAAGAACTCGGGCCAGGCATCTTGCGCTTGTCCCCCGTTCTGACCCTCCAGCTCACTGTCACGTGCCTGGGAGCCACTCCGCCAGCGCCTCCGATCTTTCTTGCCTTCTGTTGAATGCCAGGTCGGTGCATAATAAAATTCCCATCATTTATGATACCATCGTTGATGGGAAGGCCGACCTGGCGTGCATCACCGAGACCTGGGTGGGTGAAGAGGGGGGGGGGCTTCGCTCTCCCAGCTTTGCCCTCCTGGGTTTCTGGTGCAGGGGGCAGGAAGATCGGAGGGACGTAAGGGGGGTGGGGTGGCCATTGTGTACAGAGATACCATTCATGTCAGCAGGGCCTCAACGTTGGTGATTCCAGGGTTGGAATGTGTCCACCTGTTGGTTGGGCAGCGGGACAGGTTTGGCATTGTGCTCGGTTACCGTGCTCCCCGCAACCCAGCACAATCCCTACCAGAGCTCGCCGAGTTCATCGCCGCTGCTTTGTTGAGAACCCCACGCCTTTTGGTGGTGGGCGACCTCAACATGCATGTCGGCGGTGAACTGTCTGGTGCTGCTCTGGAATTCATGCAGTCCATGGCCTTCATGAACCTGTCCCAACATGTTTTATGCCCAACACACAGATCTGGACACACCCTGGATCTGGTATTTTCCTCCGCGTCTGAGGACTCGTGTCTGAGGGTGTGGGACCTTGTTCCCACCCCCGTGTCATGGTCAGACCACCACCTGCTGTTTTTCTCTGTATCAATCGCCGCCCCACCCCGCGGGGACCCTCAGCCCGCTGTTTGGGCTCGCCCCCGTAGACTCCTCAACCCTGATCGGTTTCGGGAAGTCCTCGGGGAGCCTCCTGGCGGACTGGCTGACGATCTGGTTGACTCTATGGTAGATCAATGGTTCGACGAAACATCACGAGCTTTCGACCAGATTGCCCCTAGGCGCCTCATCCGCTGCAGAGCTCGTTCCTCTCCGTGGTTCACGGAAGAGCTTCGAGCGATTAAGCATGAACGGAAGAGGCTGGAGCGCAGCTGGAGGAAGAACCGGACGGCTACCAAGAAGGCTGCAGTCATCGCTCAGTCCAGGCGCTATGTTCATGCGCTCAGGGTGGCTAGAAGATCTTATAACACCCTGAGAATTAGTGAGGCCTCAAACCGCCAAGCGGAATTGTTCCGTGTGGTTCGCGACCTCACTAATCCTGGACTGACTAGGCCTCCTCCTACTGATTTCAGTAGTGAGAACTTTGCAGCCTTTTTTCGATCGAAAATAGAGGCCATCCGTTCCAGTTTCGAATCCTGTTGCCATAGCCCACTCTCGGCATCCCCGGTGGCTGTGCCCCCTTGGTCTCCTCGCATGGTTGAGTTTGGGCCTGTCACCTCCCTTGAGGCCTCCAGGGCTATTGCCCATTGCTGGCCCGCGTCCACCCCCTTCGACCCTTGCCCTTCATGGCTTATGAAAGCAGTTGCCACGAACATCTCAGGGTGGGCTTCGATCATCGCCACGGCCTCCTTCAGGGAAGGGATTTTCCCTTCCCGTCTGAAAGAGACCGTGGTAAAGCCCATCCTGAAGAAACCGAGCTTAGCGCCGGGCGAATTATCCAACTATCGCCCGATCGCTAACGTTCCTTTTATGGGCAAGGTGATCGAGAGGGTGGCCGCGATCCGGCTTCAATCCTATCTGGAGGCCGAGCATGCCCTGGATCCATTCCAGTCTGGGTTCAGGCCTGGTCGGGGGACCGAGACAGTCTTGGTCGCTCTGCAAGATGACCTCATCCGGAGGGCCGACAGGGGGTGCTCCTCCCTGTTGGTCCTCCTGGATTTGTCAGCGGCCTTTGATACCATCGACCACGGTATCCTGCTGGATCGGCTCTCCGAGGTTGGGATCGGAGGCACTGTTCACAGTTGGTTCCGGTCCTTCCTCGGGGACCGTCCCCAGCAGGTTCAGCATGGGGGCGAGTTGTCGGCCCCTTGGATACTCCCTTGCGGGGTTCCACAGGGGTCGTCTCTCTCTCCCATGCTGATCAACATTTACATCAGGCCGCTGGCTGAGGTCATTAGGAGGCATGGAGTCTGCTGCCATCAGTACGCTGATGACACGCAGCTCTATGTCTCCTTTTCTACCGCTGCAGATGAGGCTGTCTGGACCCTCGATCAGTGTCTGGGCGCAGTCATGGAATGGACCAGGGCTAACAGGCTCAAACTCAACCCCGATAAGACCGAGGTCATGTTCTTTGGGGCTTCCTCATCCAGCTACGGTGGCCCATTTCCCACCTTGGAGGGTGTTTCTCTCAGGCCATCGGACTGTGTCCGAAATCTGGGCGTAGTCCTGGACCCGGCGCTCACCCTGGAAGCCCAGGTGTCCGCCGTGTCCAGGGCTGCTTTTTTCCATCTTCGGCGTATCGCCCAGATTCGTCCGTACCTGGATGAGGACTCCCTCAGAACAGTGGTCCAGGCGCTGGTGATCTCTAGACTGGACTATTGCAACGCGCTCTACATGGGGTTGCCCTTGACTCTCATTCGGTGCTTGCAGCGGGTCCAAAATGCAGCAGCCAGACTGGTGGCTGGTGTGCGTCGATTCGAGCACATCACCCCAGTCTTGGCTCGTCTGCACTGGTTGCCCGTTGCAGCCCGAATTAGATTCAAGGTCCTGGTTTTGGTTTACAAAACCCTCCATGGCCTAGGACCTGGCTACCTGACGGAGCGGATCGACCAGCGGTCAACTTCGGCCCGTCCGACTAGGTTGTCGCGGGTGCACATGCTGCGTGTGGCCACGCCCAGGGAGGCTCGGAGAACTTCCACCCGTACCGGAGCCTTCTCTGTGGCTGGCCCAACCCTATGGAATCACCTACCAGCAGAAGTGCGCCTTGCAGAGTCCCTGCCTGCCTTCCGGAAGGCGCTGAAAACCCTTCTCTTCCGGGAGGCGTTTGGGTGACACAATTTTTTTTTTTTTTAGTCCCGCCATCTGCTGCAGCCGTTTTGTTTTATTGTTTATTTCAGTTGTTTTAATTTGTTGTCTGTACATTTATTGTAAACCGCCCGGAGTTCCTTTCAGGAAGACGGGCGGTATATAAGCTGTATAAATAAATAAATAAATAAATAACTTTTAAAGCCAGATTTCCCCCTTCCTCTTTTTCTGTGGGGGACCCAATTTGGAGTTTAATAACTCACCCCCCTGAACCCCAAAGCTCTCCATATTTGGAGGGCTTAAAGGGAAGAGTCCAAGGGAACTACCCACAAAATGTGATGCCCCTAGGATGCAGGGGAGTCATTCATTTCAGAGAGTAATGAAACAGCTAAAATGGCATTTTGTTTCATTTCATAACGAAATGCTCGCTGCCATTTCATATTGCTTTGTAACATTTTGAAACCTTACAAAACGATGAAACAGCATGTTGTTTTCCATATGCTGCCCATCTCTAGACCTGAGTGTTCATCAGACTGGACCTTCAAGGAGCATATAACTTGGTGCAATTCCAGCAGGGGGACAATTGGAAAACTGCTTTCTGGGGTCACTATGGCCATTTTGAGCACCTAGTCATGTCTTTTGGCTGGTGTAACATGCTGGCCACCTTCCACCGCTTTGTCAACTATGTCTTTCAGGACTTGTTGGTTTGTTTTGTCATGGTATATCTCAATGATATTTTCTCTGAGACCATGGAAGAGCATTTAAGGACAGTCCTTCTGCATCTCTGGCACAATTGTTTATACCGCAAGTTGGAGAAGGGGGTGAAGTTTGCATGGATTGCTGACATCCAGAAGGCTTTTGATGTGCTGAAACAGGCTTTTACTTCCACCCATATCCTGGTGCACCTGGATCCTGACCTACCTTTTGTTCTGGAGGCAGACACCTCCGACCAAGCCATCAGAGCAGTCCTATTGAAACGCTGTGGCCCACAGCGGTTCCTTCATCCATGCACTTTCTACTCCTGGTGAATGCAACTACGACATCAGAGACACAGAAGGCAGCATTCAAAGAATAGTAGCATCTCTCGGAAGGGGAAAAGCAACAAGTCCAAGTTCTCCTGGATCACAGGAGTCTGGGGATATTTCCAGTCTTTGAGGTGTCTGTAACCCTGGCATGCATGTTCGGTCCATTTCCCCCCAGGTTCAATTTCCAGATAGCTTATCAACCAGGCCCAAAGAATGAAAGGGTAGATGACCTCTTCTACAGAGATGAGCTTGAGTGGGAGAATTCCAACCCAGCTGGAACACTTACAGTTGACAGCCTCCCCAAGATTTGAGTGTTGAGATTGTGGGGTGTGGTTCCACAATCACCTGTGTATCCCAACTGGTCTGCTGCATCTCCAACAACAGGTTCATGATGCCCACACTGCAGAACACTGGGGGTTTGCCAAGACTGTCTACCTGGTCACTCTGTCTTACTGATGGCCAGCATGGCAGGTGGACATCTGTCAGTACATCCATTCTTGTAAAGTCTATACCCAGGCTAAAGTTTCTTGCCAGCGACTTCAAGGCATGCTACAACTCTTGTCCACATCCGCACCCCCGTCGTCAGTTATTTCCTTCAATTTTATTGTGGATCAGCCCCCATCTGGGGGTCATACAGCTGTGCTGGTCATTGTGGACATGCTGACTAAAATGGCCTATTTTGCTCCTGTTTCCATGCTACCCACTGCACCCTAGACAGCCCAGCTTCTCCTGCACCATATTTTCCAGTTGTATGGTCTACAACAAGCAATCATCTCTGATCAGTGCACACAGTTCATAGCACACTTTGGGGCCGCCTTCCTGAAACTCCTGGGCATCTAACATCATCTATCCTTGGCCTGACATCCGGAAACTAATGGTCAGATGGAATGCATCAATCAGATCCTGAAGCAATGTCTTCATTGTTTCCTAAACTACCATCAGGAATGGATAGACCTCCTCCCTCTATCCAAGTTCACATATAACAATGCACTGCAGTCCTCCATGGGGCTTAGCCCCTTGTCAGGATTGGGGCTGCATTATTCAGCAAATGTGGAGCCTCCTTTCAGAGTCAGGTCTTTCTCAGGCAGCGGCAGTTAGAAAGTGCAACTTCTGGACCTGCTACCAGCATAGAGCTAGCTGTCATCACTCCCTGTTCCTTGCCTCAGTAACACAAGACCTCTGGACTACTGAGCCTGCTTATTGTAGCAATTACCATGCAGAGCCCCCAGTTGTTTCACGGACCATTGACCTGTACTCACTACCTATTAAACTTTGCTGCCACCAATCAAGGTATCCCAGTTTAAAATAAGTGAGTCCCAGTCAAAGTGTAACATGGAACCAAATAAAATAAAGTTTATTGAATAAAAAGATTTTTCAGATTCAAGTTCACTTCTGTACAAATACTTAAAAGTTCTCAAAGCAGTAACACTCAAGCTCTGTCTTTACTTCAAACCTCTCACATACTAACTCAGCCCTCTCCCTCAGGATGAGTCTGCCCTATCTCAAGTGTGCAGTTTCCCTATCTCTCAGAATGATTCTCCCTATCTGGCTTCACATACCTCAGGTGGAACTTTTTAAGCATTTGGGCTCCACCTCCACACATTTCAGCATAAGCAATAACCCTTTACCCCCTTACTGTATAGCCACTTAATCAGGAAAAGGATGAACGGTACAACTTCCCCCTTACAGAAGTTTGATTCAGGGGAGGCAACTAAATAAAGTTCCCCTCCTAATCAAACTGCACTTTAGCATGTGAAGCCCCAACATCATTTTATACTTACATGTTGCATTTTTGTATTTACATGATACATTATACACATTGTATTTTATATGCTTACATTATACATCTTTAACTTACCATACCATAGCTTACCAACTTTTAATCTAACATTTTCTAGATGCATAAACAACAACATTCATTATGGTTGCAATAAAATTACTTTTACAACTATTTAATTGCATTTAAACATTTCATTTTAAATGTAATTACATCTTGGCATTGTTTGCATGGGGTTTGATTCAGTCTAGTCCAGTTGGTCTGTCCAATCCAGTTTGCAAAGTCCATTTTTAGTCTTCCATGAGTGACACAACACAATTGATGCACAATTAGGTTAAAAGTGCAGTCCATGGAAAATCAGTACCAACTTACTTTAAGTCCTTTGGTTAACAACGCTGACACTTTACCACTCATCTAGGAAAAGTTCCTTTTTAGTCCATCTTAGCATCACTGACAAAACTTTTCTGGGTTCCACAAAGATCCATCCGTACCTCGATGACTCCTCCCTGAGGACAGTTGTGCAGGCCCTCGTGATCTCGAGGATTGATTACTGCAGCACACTTTACGTGGGGTTGCCCTTGACCCTTGTCCGGAGACTCCAACGGGTGCAGAATGTGGCAGCCAGACTGGTGGTGGGTGCTCGTAGATACAATCACATCACCCCAGTTCTGGCCCGCCTGCATTGGCTGCCCGTTGCTCTCTGGATAAGGTTCAAGGTCCTGGTTTTGGTTTTCAAAACCCTCCACGGCTTGGGTCCTGAATACCTGTCGGAGCGTATCTTCCAGAGGTCAACTGAGGCCAGGCCCACTCAAATGTCGCAGGCACGCTCACTCAGGGTGCCCACTCTTAAGGAGGCGCGGAGGTCGGCTACGTGCAACCGCATCTTCTCTGATGTGTACCCCTCGCTATGGAACCATCTTCCGAGTGAGCTGCGCCTTGCACAGTCTCTGCCCGCTTTCAAAAAGGCTTTGAAAACCATGCTTTTTAGGGAGGCATATGGCGACCTTTAATTTATTTTAATTTAAGCTATTTAAATTTGATCTTTTTTTCTCACCCCCTGATGCATCTTGCTTAGGGCCTTCCCCCTTTTTTCTTCTTGTATATTGATGTTGTTAACTTGTAAACTGCCCAGAGTTCCTGTTGGATGATGGGTGATATAAAAATTAAACAAATAAATAAATAATAAATAAAGAGGTTGGTCATTTTCTCACATGATGTTCCTGGATCACACCTCACCAGCATTCCCTCCAACTCTGTGCGATGACTAGTTCATGTAGTTGTCATCTTTGGGAACGGCACCACTATCTGATTCTGTCACTCCTTAAGTGTTCCTTTTTGGCTTCCTTGTTGGACTGTTTTTGTGTGGATCTTGAACTTGGATTGGCTGACTACCATCTCTGTGAATCTTGAACTTCAACTGGCTGACCACACTCTCAATGCCTTGAACTTTCCTGGAACTCTGTCACTCTGTGTTACTTTTTGACATCCCCCTCCGTATTGAACTGTTTCTGTGGGTCTTGAACTTGGATTGGCTCTCTACCATCTCTCTCTCTCTCTTTTTGAATCTTGAACTTGGACAGGCTGTCTACACTCTCCTCTCAACCCCATCTGGCTTCTGGGAACACCCTGGTCCTGCCCCCCTCCTGATAGCCTATCTGCTGCCTGCTTTCACCTTTAAATAGGATCTTCCCTACACCCTCAAGATCCACCTGGTGTTCCATGTCTCCCAGTTATAGCTGAACCAGACAAACCCATTCCCTGGCAGTATTCCTACATTGCCACTAACCCTGTTGGTAGATGGACATGACAAGTACAAGGTGGCATGGATCCTGAACTCAAAGAAGGCCTGTGGAACAATCTTGTACCTGGTGGCCTACTACAAGTCCAATCACCTGTCAAATAAGCTAGATCTCCCAGGGGCCCTTCTGCATCTCACAGTAAATCAACCCTGTCACCTATAGACTGAATTGTTGGGGTTTGTGTTTGAAGCATAACTGCAGTGGTAATTGTTTATCTTGAGAAATAGAATTTATTTACAGGTATATTTAAGCACAGTTCACTTTACCACTGGTATAATATGCTATTTCAATATTTACAAGTCCTTCAGGATTTTCACCATTCTCTCAACATTCTTAATTGGCTTCAAACTTCTTATCAGCACTCTGCTGCCTTGCTTTCTTTATTCTAAAACACCAGGGTGAGGCTCAGCATCTTCCAGACCTAATTATTTTATTACATCAACCTGCTTCACCCAGTAACTCCTCCTGTACACCAACTTTGTAAAATATAAACTCCAACAAAATCCCTCCGTATTTCTGAATATTCCCAGTTTTCCATGTGTCCCAGCAGAAACTGCTCATGGAGAACTCCTTCCTAGGGCCCAGATTTCCACCCCTGTGCCCAGCTGGTCTGGGCACAGAGTCATGAGAAGTTCATGGTGGCCAGGATCTTGGATGCCAATAGGCTTTGGGGTTGAGTAAACTATTTGATGGCCTGGGAAGAATATGGTCCAGAAAATTACTCCTGGCAACCAGCAGAGAATGTCCATGCCCCCACCAAGCTTTGTGGCTTTCACCGCTGCTTCTCTGATAAACCCTGGCCTTGAATGTGGAAGGAACTCCTGGTGTATTTTTTAGGAGGGCACTGTCATGACCTGGCCCACAGCAGCTGCAATGCTTGCAGAATCAGGCTATGGCTGGCATGGTCTGGCACACAGCAGCTGCAGGGTCAGAAAGATCCTAGTAGTGTAGACTCAGACTCTGCTTATGTGGAGTTGCCAGATCAACCTTGAGTCTCACCTGGGAAGCCTGGTGGAGGGCCTATTTAAGGAATGGCTCTCCCTGCCAGCGCTTGCCTCAGCAACAAAAATCTTTGGCTGAGCTGTAGTGTACGGCCTGTCCAGCTGCCTGATTCCTTGCCTTGTTGCTCCTGCCTGCCTGGTTCCCTGCCTTGCCTTGCCGTTCTACCTTCATCATTCTTGCAGTGGTGTTCTTGCTTCCCTAGCTCCTGACCCTGTGCTCCAACCTCTGTAAGTGACTTTGAGATTTGGTGCTCTGTGTGGTAGACTGGGCCCTGGTGCCCTTGCTTGCATCTGAGAGCTGCCCAGAATACCCGGATTGTGACACCAAATTACCTCAATACTTGCTACCTCTGGACCTGGATGAAAGCCAAAGTAGCTGCTGATGCTGCTGATAAGTAATAAGATTACATTGACAGCTACCTGGGAAACCAAAGAACCTTAGTGCCAGCTGACTCTGAACCTCCTGACAAGTCCAAATACTTTTACACTTATGTCCTCTGCACATGGTGGCAAACCAACATACCTCAACCTCAGCTCCCTGACAAACTAAATTAATGATAGCAGAATCTGAACCTTGGGGGAGACTAAAGTACCTCAATATCAGCTCTCTGCAAATCCAAACTACAGTACCTCAATGTCGGCTGAATCTGAACCTCACAGCAAACCAAACTAGAGTCAGATGCCTAGCAAATTAAAGTTCCTTAGTAGCAGCTGACTCTGGAATTGGTGCCAAACCAACATGCCTCAATGACAGCTGCCCGGAAAACTAAATTATCTAAATGTCACCTAATTCTGAAAGAGCTACTTGGAAAAGTATTAAGTGGTTACAAGCCAAAATACCTAAATCCCTGCTTCCTCTGCAATCAGTGGGACCAACATATCATGATGACAGCTGCCTAGAGGGCCAAAGTACCTTAATACCAGCATAATCTGAATCTTGAGGAGGAAACCAAATTTTGTCATTTCTTACTTTCTCTGTACTTATTGGGGACTAATGTACCTCTTTCACACCTACCTGGTGTATCAAGTAGCCTTAATCTCAACAGACTCTGAACTTTGAAGCAAACCAAGCTATGTCTGTGTCAATCTCTTCTGTACTTTGTGACCAAGTAAAGTATTCCAATGGCAGTTTCCTTCTGAATCTAAGTCCCAACTGAATCTAAAGCTGTTGTCAAACCAAGATACCTAACTCCTTTTTGTCTCTGTAAGGCTGCCTGGTGAATCAATGAATATTGGTACCATCTGACTCTTAACATCCTGTGAAACCCAAGAACATTTTTATTATAATAATAAATTTTACAAGACAAGTCAAAGTTATAGTACAATAGCATCACCTTACTTACACATTCTGTAAGCACATTATCTTTTTCTATAAAAAGGTAAAGGTTCCCCCTACACATGCGTGTTAGTCGTGTCTGACTCTACGGGTGGTGCTTATCTCCATATTCAAACCGAAGAACCAGTGTTGTGCAAGTCCATGGCCATGTGACCAGCATGGCTGCAAGGAAACACTGTACTACCTTCCCACTTTTTAGGCGGTACCTATTTATCTACTTACATTACATGCTTTTGAGCTGCTAGGTTGGCAGTAGCTGGGGTTATCTGCAGGAGCTCACTCCGCTGCATGGCAGCTGGGATTTGAACCGCTGAGCTGCTGACTTTGCAGTCAACAGTTTTCAGAGCCTTAATCTACTGAGCCACCACACCTATATGCACCCGTTAATTCATCTTCTAACATAGTTAAATATGACATACACACAAGTTAATTAATTATTTAAGAATATAACATTCGAACAGTCAAAATTATTTCCCATAGCACATTCTTCATTTCTTGTGCTAATTCCATATGTTAATAAGGGCTCCAAGTGTTCATAAATTTATCATGTTTTATTTCCCCTCTATATATTTTAATTTGATAGGTCAACTTTTCCATAAGGACCATTTGCCAGATTCTGTTCACATATTTTTGTACTGAGATATCTTGAGCATTTCTCCAGTTTTTTGCCATTTCAGCTCTTACTACACCAATTAGATTTGCAATAAGATCTTTATAAAATATTTTTTTATTTCCATCCTTAAATATTAAAAATAATAATCAAGCTTCATTTATAATTATTCTTTGTTTTAACAAGATTTCTGTCCATTTAATTAATTCCTGCCAATATGCATCTATAATATAATCAGACCACTTTTACTTTGGGGCAAGAGATCCACATGTGTTCTAGTGTGCCCTGGCTTCCGCAATTCTTCCAACAATTATCTGGGATTTATTGATTCATTTTATGTAATTTTTGGGAACGCTAATACCACCTATGGACTACTTTTAAAACCATTTATTTTGCTTTGACTGATATTGAATTATAAGGATATGCAGTCCATATTTCCATCCATTCTCTCTCTGATATATTAATATTTAAATTTGTTTCCCAAGCTATTTTAGATCCTATACACCTAACAAAGGCTTTTTCAACCATTTTTATATATTACTGAAGTTATTCCCTTTCTTTTATTTTGATCCTTCTTCTATGCTGTATTTTTCTAGTTCTGTAAGTGTTCTCATAGGTCCTTATCTTTGGTGTAATTGATTTGCCAAATTTCTTACCCGTGTTAATTGCAGCCAATTAGTTTTTATTGCCTTTGTTTCATCCTCTAACTGTTATTACTTTCCTGCCTCAAATAAGTCTCTTATTCTATAAATTCCAATTCTTTTCCAATTTTTGAATTGTGCATATTTCTCTCTTGACTTACATTTGGGATAATCCAACATAGGGCACAAAGGAGGTAAGGGAAACAAATATAAGGCTTTTGTATTTGCTTCTTTTTTCTAGTTGATTCCATTGTACAGATATAAGTATTAACTACTCCAATATCCTCACATTTTCCATTTCAACCCAGTCTGGAATTTCTTCAGTTTGTATAAACTTTATAGCTTGAGTGATTTGGAAGGCTTCATGCTATTTTATTAGTTGTGGTATCCCTAGCCCTCCTTTTTTGCTTTGACTATATTTAACACTGCTTATTGACATCATTTCCCTGCCTTTTATCCAATAAACATTTCCATATTTTTGCAACTTTTTTAAAGTTTCACACTGTAATGATATATTGTGAAATAAAAATTAAAAAAAATGGTAATTATATATGCTTTAATTAATGCTATTCTCTCCAGTATTGATATATTCAAGTTTGCCTAATTTCTATTTTTTCTTTAACTGTATTAAATGCTATTTTTCAATTTCTATATATTAATTGAATTATACATTTGTTATCCAGATTCCTAAATATTTGAAAGTTGTATAGCATAAGTCCAAATTTGATTTCTTTTTAATTTCCTTTTGTTCTACCATAGAAATATTTATACATAATAGTTAATTTTTAGGCCTATATAATAACAATGTTATTATATCAATTATATTATATCAATGTTACACATACCATCTGCATAAAGGTTTATTTTAAAATTTATCAACGAATTATAAAACGGATTTACACAAGATGTTGGAATTAATATAAACATGGGTACAATGTTGTGATGTTGATTTTAATGTGACTGATGATATCTAGATATAGCAGCATGTTGTCCCAAGTAAACATTTTCTCATCACAATAAAAAATGTCCCCTACTGAGTTCTGCATACAAGAGTTCATCTCACAGTTTTGCTTCACCTTTCACTGAGTTAACCCCGGTCGTTCAAAATATTTTTCACAGAGGAACTATAGCCGCATTATAGTTGTACTTGCTTCTGCCTGCTGCCAGTCATCATGATAGAGATTATGAGCTCAGGTGCTGTTATGTACTAGGTGGATGTGTTTTAATAAACCACTGTGCTTCTACACCTAATGATACAATTAAAATAGCATGAAATGGCTCTTTTGCTTTACAATATACTGCCAACAGAAAAAGGATGCCATAACAAAGGGGGATCCTGAATGTTTTCTATTGGAGAAAATTATGTGTGGAAAAATTTGTCCTACACCCATACTTAAACTAGCATCTTGTTGTACAGCACAGAATAAAGAAAGGCAAAATTGCTTGTCGTTTCCTTTTTTCATCCAAAGTATTTTGCTTTCGATGGGAATTATTTTTCCTTATGGCATAGAAGAATTGTGCAGGACTTTGGTTTAAATATGTTTGGTCTAAATATGTTTAGAGTAATAATATGTATTATGTAAATTATTAAAGGACTAGTTTCTTGGTTATGTTGAAAGCATGTATAACAATACATCTCCTGTATATCAACATTACATAAAAAGCAAGTAAGGAGCTGATGATTCAGGACAGTCAGAATGTGGCACGTTACTTTCCTTCTGAAACTTTAGCTATTGTGGTGTTTTATGACATCAGGTGGTAGGACCCTAGCATTGTGTTGCTTCCAATTGCCCTTACACCCTTGCTGAGTGTTCTCCAGGAACTCACGTCTCTCTGGAAAAACTTGTGCTACCCAACACAGCATAGAGGCTACTTGCATGCCCAATGCCCACAACCCAAGCCTGAAGACCCTTTTTCATATCTTGTAAGAGGATTTGTAGACCTATGTCAGATAAATGCACCCTGTCCAGTTGAAACAAACCAGGCATCTCAAACCTCAACTCAGGATGCTTCACAACAGACTCCAGGCCAGCCATCACAGTTCTACCAACGTAATGGCTAACTCCCCTTCTGGCCCATTTAGTCCATCTGGGGTCACATTGGCTCTCCAATTTATATTGGAACACATAATCTGCACATGAAGGCACTCCTTTATCCCCTGCAAATCAATAACTACCTGTATAGTAAGGGACTTGCTGATCCACAGGGTCAAGTCGTTTCTACCCAGGTGGACCAACAATAAGTCAGGGGCACACGCAGATTACCCTGGGATGCCAGTTTGAAGAACCTGTCCCAGAGCATACATGCAAAGTAGCAATGGCACCATGGATCAAATTGCATCCCCAACTGGTCCAAGTGGTCCCTTTTGATGCCACCAACAACATGTGCACAGATAACTCCAAACCTGAAATGAGGAAAGGGAAAATGCCAGCACCTACTGAGGCAAGAACTGTACATATGCTTTATATCCGACAGAGGACCACTCTCCCACTTTCTTAATCTGCTCCTCTACATACCCCAGGGCACTCACAGTTGATGCTGCTCCTATACGAAGGTAGTGGATGCAAAATCTCCATTCCATTATACCACCAGCTTTCAATGCAGTTACAGTGACTTTCCAAAATTGGTACTTTGTAAGGGACAAAGCATCAGCATGGTGAAATAAATCACCACTTTCTTCTCCCCAAATGCCCAAGTACTCCTGCAATGTCAAAGTGAGGATAACTCCAAAACTGAACACTTACCTGACATAATAATTTCATCTTTTCCTTCCTGATTGGATTTTTACTTTTGTAGGTAAATGCTGACACAGTCTTTGAAGATCACTGATGTATCATTCACCTAAAATGCCAATCATGACCTGTCATCTTTTTATGCTCTAACCAGTTCACTAGCCCTTAAAGCCTCCAAAAATGCTAAAAGCCTTGTCACCCTAAACATCTTAACCTCAAAGCTATCTTTAAAAACTTTCTCCCCAACTTTTCCTAACTGCATAAGCATTTGCATGGAAATGTGTGTCCTTGGATCCAGTCGACAGACCTTCTCCCTGGACTACCTTTCTAGCATTTTCCTAACCGTAAAATTCTTAGTCAGATCAGGAAAACTATGTACCTTAGCATAAAATGCCAACCAATTCCTTGAACAGAGCACAGTGCTAATCCCCTATTGTGTAAATAAACAGGAAAACTTTAGAGATGTTCTACCGAGACAGGCCAGGATTAATTTAGTCCTTCCCCACCCCTGCCCCCAACTCCCATAGAAGGTAAACAGTTCCTCACATGCCACCTTCTAGCTCTTGCAGTTGTTGCGGGCCACTGCTAAACTCATTGCCCTCTTGGCAGGGCTAGATTAAGACCTTAGAGGCCCTAAGCACTTAAAAGATTTTGGTTTTCCCCCATATATATATAAAATTCAAAATATAAACAATAATAAACATAAAATAAAATTTATCAAAATTAAACAAAACTTACAGTAAGATAGAAAATAATGTTTATTTTTATATACTTCCACTTTATTTATATTTGAAAAGTGTTCTTGTTTATTTCTAAAATTTTTTACTGCATCCCCTTATAACGGCCAGACATGTTAGCAGCATTGTCATAAGACTGACCCCTACATATTGAAAAGTTTAGGTTACAAACTTCATGTAAGAACTGCAACGCCTGATTTGCCATTTCCTCACCAGTATGGCATTTCAATTCCAAAAAAGTTAAAAAGAGTTCAATATGCTGTCCATCTTTTAAGTACCTAAGTACAACAATCAATACATAATAGATCTGCTGTTGAATCAACTAACAAACTAAAATAACAAGAGGATTTTACTATGTCAACAATGAGTGCATGGAACTTTTGTGCCATTCATTGAATGAGTTCCTCAAAAGTGGTTTTGGACAGGTAAGAGGGATTTCCTTTGCCAGAATTTGAAATGTGGCCTGCTAAAAATGAATTAAACTGCTTTATGAGTTCAAGCAGCCCTAAAAATCACCATTTTGTAATGATCCAAACCTTTATTCAGTTCTTTGAAAAGCCAAGCCACGTTCAGGTAATGTATGAATAACAGCTATGACATGCATCAAGACATGTTCCAAGTAATCACATTCTTCCTGAATTTGTTTCTGCAACTGTTGCGTCAACCCCTCATATTGTCTGCAAGTTAAGTGTGTTACCATAGAGTCTTGGTGAGTAGTGCTTTCTCATGATTTAAGAACTTTTTAGGAGGAAACAGTTTGCAAACAAACAAAACAATAAACTGATGCTGTTGATGGTGAATACAGTAACCACTCTTTTTTGTACAGTGGTACCTCAACTTATGAAATTAATCTGTTCTGAATGCACATTCGTAAGTCAATTTTTTGTTAAGTCGAATTGCAGTTTCTCAATAATTTTCTTCAGAATTTGCCGGAATCGCAAAGTCAGAGCATCAGGCTTTTTCTTTAAAGGGACCATCAATTAATCCACTCTGGAGGTTGGAAACAAGACAAAAAAAGGGAAGAGATTAATTGGTTTTCAGTGCATTCCCATGGGAAGGCTGTCCCACCCACCCCCAATCAAGGGCAGCTGATGGCTGCTCTCTGCAGCCCCTCCAAACAGCTGATTTTGACAGGTCCAACCTGTCAAAATCAGCTGTCTGGCACAGATGTGCAGCGCAGTCTTTGCCTGCCCTTGATTAAGGGAGATTATCCATTGATCTTCTCCCAGTCTGGGCTTGCAAGGAAAGAGCAGATTGCCGGTTCCTTTGCAAAGCACCCTGGCTGGGCAAAAATCCATCAGTCCCTGCTCCGCCCACCAATTTCTTGGGCAAAGCAGGGACCAGTGGAACTTCACTCAGCCCAGGCAGCTTCAAAGGGAAACGTGCTTGGGTGGCAACTGATTTATCTATGTTTGCCCCAATGTTCAGAAGAAGTTGGTTCTAAGGTATGTTTCTATGTCAGGAATGTGGCACTGAGGTTCTTTGCTTTGCTCCAAGGTTTTGAGGTAGGAAGCAGTGATTCCAATATTCTGAGACAGGAGACACTGATGTACTCTGGTTTACCCCAAGGTTCAGAGGAAACAGGCAATTTATGTTTATCACCAAGATCTATGGGGTTCTTTTGGTATATCAACCACTTTGTCATTACAATGACAATCTTCATCAGTTAATCATCAAATCACTTGACTTCCACCAGATCACCATGAAACCACTGTAGTACAGCAATACCAACACCATTTTGTGTCTTGGGTCTACCAAAATAGATGACCTTGCACAATTTCCTTCTGCTCCATCTTGTCTCCTGAAGGGAGCAGATGTCAACTCACTGCTGTTTGAGTACAGCTGCAAGCTTGTTTGCTTTTCCAGTCAGCTTGCCAATATTGATGGTCACAATATGGACTCATTTACTTATGTCTCATTGTGGCCAACCTGGGTTTTACACGCTGGCACCATATTTAATTTGATTTCAATATTTAAACATTAAGAATGGAGTCTGAAAGCAGGTTTTAAAACTGAAACAGAAGGATTGGTTTATTGTTTATAAATTTATGAATAAATTAACAATGAAAACATGCTATTTAAATAAGCATAGAACAATTACTTAGATTATTCATGGATTTTCTTAGCTATATGCTTTAGCAATCTTTGTAACTCTTCTACAAGATGTTAATCGGTTTTCCTCTACAGACCGTAGCCAAACCCTATCCGGTCCCTATCTGACCCTATCTAGCAGTTATTCCATCAGGCACACATTTTTATATGCTTTATCCCCACTCACAGGGTATTCCATTAGTTACTCAGTTCTCAACATTTGAATATTTTTGAGTTACCTTGTCAGGTTCCACCACAGTTTTACTTGCTTGGAGAACTCTTGCCTATTTTTCACCAAGGCCGGGCTGCATCTGGGTGCTTAATTTCTGTAGTACACTCCATCAGTGGAAAGATCAATTACAAATCAATATTGTTTCTATACTGTGGACAGAACCTTTAAATCCAGCATCATTCACTTTATTTTATTTTATTAGTTTATTTTATTTTGATTGATTGATTTGATTTGATTTCATATGACCCAGTAGGCCACCTGATCTTCTTTTGTGTACATTCTAGAGAGGTTGCTTCCATTTCATTACTCTTTCATTTCATTTTAAAAATTCTCAAACATATTTAAATAATTTTGTTAAAGTCATATTTAGCTTGTTATATGGTCACTAGTGTACATTTCATATGTTCACTGACATGTATTTTTGTATAATGTCTTTAATAATTTAATTTTAATATTGTTGCTGATGTGGGAGCAGCAGAAGTCTTCCTATGAGGGGAAATTATAGCAGCTCCCTTCCATCTCACAATCCCTTGAACAGAACATTGTAGTTTGATGATTGCTGCTACAGAAGCAGCCATCAAAAATAGCTTTTCTGCCCATGATATGAAGGATATGAATGAAAATAACTGAAGTCTGAAAGACAATCATTTCCTTTCACAATTGCGTTCTAAAAATGCTGCTTTTATACCCACATCTTGCATGATGATCTTTTTGAACTTTCACACCAAAAATGAGTTTCTTATTCACAGAACTTCATAATCAGTTTTATGTAGAACACTGTCTTGGCACCTAAGATTTTTTACGTGAATTCTATAGTCTTCATGGAGGATATCACATTCCAGAGGACTGTATGGCAATACATTTTACGACTAGCATCATATTCACATGCACAGAACTCCAGCTGCATGGACCAGATCATGTAATAAGGTTGTGACAATATATAACTGGCACCTTCACAGATCACTTCTCTGCAGACTGAACAAAATACCCATCTAAATGTTTATTCATTAATGTGTTTTTAAAATGGGATAGCCAATACATTGTTTTTGGTAGAGTGATGGATTTGGACTCATAATACCTATGTTTTAATCCCCACTCAATCATGGAAATTCCCTGGGCAATGGGTAGTAGTGGTATTTCATTTTTAAAGACTTCTTAACATCACTATAATCATTTCTGACTTGACGGCACCTAACTCTCACACATTTAAGAAATATACCAACCAGTTTCCTGCTGCAGCTAAGCCAGAGCTGATAAACCGCCTCCATGCAGCTTTCAAAGGTCTAACCATGGAGGGACCTCAGAGCAAGACATTGTGCGAATATGCTGCCTTTACAGATTAGCTGTAAAACTAGAGATGGGCACAAATCAGCTAAATAGCAATTCATCTCAATTTGTAATTTGTCAAGGTCCACAAATCATGAATTTACTTTCCCCCCTGATGAACATATCTCATCAGTTCATCAGTTCTTTAAAATTATATAAAATATCCCTTATCACCTGGAGAGATCAAAATCAGAGAAAAGCTTCCCTTAACTTTCCTCTATAACCTATTTAAGTTTGGAAAGTTTGAATTTCAGACATCTGAGTTATACCCACAAATTGGGTCCCCTCCCCAGGAAATTGACAGAAATTGCAGAGAGGTTTATTTATTTATTATTTCCATTTCTATACTGCCCGACTTTCCCGAAGGAAGTTTGGGCGGTGAAAAACCAGAATGCAATAATACAACAAAAGTAAGAATCATAACAATAATAATAAGTAGAGAGGTTATATCCAACAAAACAAGATGGCAATGGCAAACAGTGGGTGGACAAACAAACACGACAACATCCTCAGCAGTCACCAAAGGCAGTTTTAAACAACCAGGTTTCAAGGTGTTTTTTCCTAAATGCCAGAAACCTCATCCCACTTGGTAGATGGTTCCAAAGGGTTGGAACCAGCCACTGAGAAGGCCTGACTCCAAGTGGAGGATTTTCAGGCCTCCCTCATTTGGCCACCTGAAGCGAGAAGGCCTGCGGTGGGCCAGGCCGAAGCTGATTTTGGGGAGATACGCTTTGCCAGATACTCTGGTCCCAAGCCAGGGAGGGTTTTATAAATCAAAGACAATAGCTTGAACCTTACTCGGGAGGCAACAGGTAGCCAAATGCAGGCAAACCAGAACTGGGGTGATGTGATTTAACCTACTCGCCCCAACCACCAATCTGGCTGCCACATTCTGCACCTGCTGCAGTCACAGAACAAGGGTCAAGGGAATCCCCTCGCAAGAAGGCACCAAAGAATGCCAGGACATTAAGCTTCTCTATACATGATACCCTCGTACTGACACCAGCAGACAGAGGACAGCTGATACATGATGGCCATGAGGATATTTAATGTAACAGCTCAACTGCTATCTGGCTGCTGGGGGGGGGGGGGTTGACTATCCTCCAACCCCTCATTGTTCTTTTTGTAAAGACTGTTACACAAGGGTCATGGAAACCATGGAATTGGCTGAAAAATGAGATTGCCGCTGTATGGATGTGGAGGGGTGCTCTTCCCTTTGACCTGAGGAATGAGAGGTATTGAAGGATTATGGGTTCAGCTGCTGATAAACAGGAGGAGAGTGTATTGAGTGATAAAGGGAAAAGAATCCATGGTGGATGTGTAAGCTTTTAGGGTGGTTGAGTCTAGGGAGCTAAGGACTCCCTTGATGGCATCCTCTCTCCAAGGCTCCAAAGGTTCTCCTTAAAGGTATCTGGTGTTCACCCCAGGGGCAGGCTGCCGGAATCTGTCATCCTGAAGGTGGGAGAGGCCATTGGCAATGCTGGTATTGAGTCCTGGAACAAACTTGGTTGTAAAAATGAGGTTGGCTGAAAGACAAATGAGAACTAAATGCCGAACAAGGCACATTAAATGTTCAATGACTCCCTATTGACCACAGCTACCACGGTTTGATTAACACACCAAAATATGACCTTTTGTATTCTGGAAAGCCTCTTGCCATATCATAAATGCAACGATTATAGGAAACATTTCTAAGAAGGTCAGGTCCCTGAGAATATTGGTCCCCTGCCATGATAGCAGCCATCTTTGGGCAGACCATCGGTTTACACAATAAAGGTCAAAGCTAATTCCACTTGCAGCATTCGAGTTGACCCAGAAGGTGTCTCTCCAATCAAAATCTGCTGCCATATGCTAACTCCATTTAATCCAGACAAGAGTGCTGACCATACTACCAGGTCTTTTTTTCATACCTTGAGATATCCTGATGTGATGATGAGGCTTATGTACTCCTGCCGTTGCTCATGTCAACCATGCAGAGAAGGCCCTACCTGGTGCTATGCACAGTGTCACCATGCTTTGCCCCCGGCCATTTCACAGGCTATTGACAAGCACCACTTCAAATCTTTCTCTTTCACTGCTACCAACTAGCTTCTCTAATGAATTGATGCTTGAAGACTGTTTAAACTGAATAAAGATAAAAGAAGTTTATTACAAAGTAGAATTAAAATCATTACGGGTAACATGTTTAGGTACAAACAAAAGGAAGAATATAGCTCAAACACACAAGTTATATTACAGACAAAGGTGATCATTTGCACACCCAGTTCTAATATTTACAGACACTTGTCACTTAGTTTTCCTCAAAGAAGTTTTAAAATCCTATCTCTTCTCTCTCTAGTCTTTAACTGTTCTCAGTCAAACCTTACCTGATTCTTTCTCATACTCTATCCATATCTCAGTAAGTGTAAGTTCCTATCTGACACTCTCAGATAGTGTAGGTCCCTGATCATTCACTCAGTCAGTTCCTATCTGACCAATTCAGAGCTGGGCTAAGCCTTAAATTCTCTCAGACTTCTCCCCCAGACTCTTTCATTGATCCACAAACAACCAATCTACATAGACACATCTAATAAATTATTCTACACAAAGGGATAAATGCCACAGTCCTCGTCCTCCCCCTTAGAAATGTTTGTCCCAGGAGAGGAAAAGTAACAGGTTTGTACTCCTGGACAAACAGTTTTGCAACACATATGCAATATCAACCTCATTTTATCATTTATATCATTAACAGTACTTACCTATATTAACTGTATTACACTCTTATTAATCTATATTACACTCTTATACAAGCATCTTAAGTTTTCCATAGTTCCACAATAAAACAGTTTCATATACTTATTGCTCTAAGCATCCAAGAAAGTACATTTTACAAACCCTTCAAGCAAGAAAACATACATGTTCATTTGCAGTATTTCCAACAACAGTCACAGTTCAAACAGGTAAAAACATAGTCTATCTCTTAACCTTCTTTGCTAGATCTTCTGGACAAAGCATCCACAACAATGTTCTGGGACCCTTTCATGCTTTTAATGTCAAAGTCAAAGTCCTGCAACTACAGGGGCCATCTCATCAGCTGGCTGTTGGCCTTCAAGGATCTCATCCACAGCAAGGGAGAATGGTCTGTGCACAGCATAAATACAGTATATGGCCCAAAATGTATGGCTTCAGTTTCTGCAAGGTTCATACAATGGCCAAACACTCCTTCTTGATGGTTGACAGATGTTTTCCTCTGGGTTGCAACTTTTTGTTGATATACATCACCGGATGCAAGATTCCCTCTCCATTTGGTGGGCATAGCACAACTCCAATCCCAGCATTCAACACATCTGTGAAGAGTGTGAATTCTCTGGTGTGATAAGGATTGGCCCAGTAGTCAGGGCATCCTTCAGACACTTGAATGACTGCTGGCACTCCGGCATCCATCTGATGCATTCAGGCTCCCCCTTCTTCATTAGATTGGTCAGTGGAGCTACAATTTCATGAACCAAGGTATGAATCAGCAATAATACCCTGCCAAACCCAGGAAAGATCTGACCTTCTTCTTTGAGGTGGGGATAGGCCAGTTAATAATTGCCTCTACCTTAGCCTCTGGAGCAGTGTTCTCAACCTGTGGGTCACCAGATGTTCCTGGACTGCAACTCTCAGAAATCTTGGCCAGCTCAGCTAGTGATGAAGATTTCTGGTGGAGGCCAGCTCTTGGGAAGAGATAATTTCATGGTATTAAGAGGATGAAAAAAAATAATAATTAAGGCAATAATGGTACTTTGAAGATATAATTGAATAACAGGGGACAGAATCAAAACTCTAGAATGCATATAAAATTAATGTATAATGTTTTTTACTAAAATGTTAGCCAAACACCACATTGCAAAAACTTAAAACATTACTTTGGATATACTACCTTAGAAAGAACTCAACCCTGGATGTTCATTGGAAAGACAGTTTTTGAAGCTGAGGCTCCACTACTTTGGTCACCTTGTGAGTAGAGAGGAGTCCTTGGAAAAGTCCCTGATGTTGGGAAAGACTGAAGGCAAAAGGAAAAGGGGACGTCAGAGAGTGAGATGGTTGGATGGTGTTATCGATGCAACCAGCATGGATTTGACCAAACTCCAGGAGGCAGTGGAAGACAGAAAGGGCCTGGCGTGCTCTGGTCCATGGGAACACGAAGAGTCGAACACGACTGACTGACTGAACAACAGCAACAACTGATTTTGATGTTGATGAGTCGGAATCTTTTTCTCTTTTCATAAATGCTCTCAGAATTTGCTTGACTTTGTAGATTATTCATTTTGGGCCTTCCTTCATTTTCAACCTTCTGCCCCACTTAATTTCTTTTTCTGTTGTGCTTGTTTCATTTTATAGAATATCTGTAAAATATTTTAAAGAAGTAAAATAAGAAATACTTATTCCATCAGCAACTGAATGTTAAGTGGAAGCTCTTTGGGCTGCAATTTAGAGTTCAATGCTTAGAGGCGTAGCTGTCCCAAAGTCTTCTGCTCTTTCATTTTATGTGTTAAATGCATTTATTTTTCTTTCCAAGGGGGTGGCCTGGTGTACATGATCTAGCCAATAACTTTAAGAATAATCTCCTGACAAAGCACATCTTTTGCCATGATTGATCTTTTGGTACTTGCTTTGAAAAAGACTGTGTTGCACTTGAAAGTAAGCAATGTTTTTTATTTTTATTAGTGTTTTATAAAGGTATCGCCTGTTGTCTAGTTTTGCATCCTGTACGGTAGGTTATAACATGAAAGAGAGATCTGACTGGCCCAAGCTCACCCAATGGGCTTAATGGTTCAGGGGAATGTTGGACCTGAATACCCCAACTCCAAGCCCCAAATGCTGTCTATTGAACCATGGTACTGCTTGACAAAAATGTGTGCACCTGTTCTCTAGGACTACCAAATCAGAAACAATTTTCTAAAATTAAGACTCTTCCTTGCTAATGAGGTTGGGCCCATGTGTATGCACACACCCCATCCAGCCACATCTGATTTATGAGGACTCTTTTGGGGTTTTCTAATCAGAAACTATTCAAAAGTGGTTTCTTCTGGGAAGAACCATAGAATCATAGAGTTGGAACTTGGAAGAGACCTCAAGGGCCATCCAGTCCAACCCTCTGCCATGCACGAACCTAGGGCACACTCAGGCAGTGGTGGCAAAATTTTGGCACTCCAGATATTTTTGACCACAACTTCCAGAATTCTGTGCCTAGATTGCCAATGACAAAGGACTGTGGGAGTTGTGATCTAAAACATCTGGAGTGCCGAAGACCCACCACCACTGTGCGAGTGTATACAAAGCTTTTTGAGCTCAAATGGAGATGATGTAGATCAGGGCTGTTCAACTTTGAACAGGGCGAGGTCTAGTTTTTCCGGCCCAAAGTGCCTGAGGGCTACTACACTAAAACCTCTACTTACGGATTTTATCCATCCCAAGCATATGCTCATAAGTAAAAAAAATTATAAGTAGAGTAGCAGTTTCCCATAGAAATATATTGAAAACCAATTAATCCATTCTGGACTGAACAGATTTCAATGCGCCATGGCCCTTGAACTGCCCCGTTCGGCTGAAACAGTGGGCTGGCAGACCCAGAACTTTGCTGGGGCAGTGGTGGTCCTTGGCACGGGGGAGGAAGGGGTGGAGAACTTATCCACTCACTTTTTAAATTTATAGCCGGTGGGCTACTTTTGAACCCTTTTTGTGCTACCAGTAGCCCGCGGTCTACCTGTTGGGCAGGCCTGATGTAGATAAACCTCAATGTGCTCTCTCTTTTGTACACAGTTTCTTACATCAACCAGCATGGCAGGTTCTTCTCCTCCTGTGGCACTAAGTCCAGAGAGGTGACTCTCTTTCCCCCTGCAAACCAATGAGCTGTCTGTACCATTTCTTTTATCCATGGCAATGTGGTTTCCGGTATCAACCAGCATGGTGGGTTCCCCCCCTCCTTCCTGGGTGGGGGAGGGCTGGAGAAGGCAGTCACGCCTACCAATACGGATGGCACAGCTTGCCTTTTCCTGGAGGGAAGCAGTGCCTTCTTTGGAGGGGATCCTGCCACTTGTTCCTAGACCTCTTTGGGAAGACTCCTGCCCCTCCGGTCCTTCCACACTACGCTAGTGCTCTTGTACTCACACCTTTCCCACTAATTTGATCTGATTTTCCAGAAAAATCAATCTGATTTTCCGGAAAAATCAGCACTAGCTGAACACACCTTGAAACAAACAGGACATGAAATCCTCTTCCAGGATGCAGAGGTACTGGACAATGCTACCAGTCACTATGTCAGACTGCACAGGGAAGCCATTGACATCTACAAATACAAGCACAGTTTCAATGAAAAAGAAGAAAGTCTAAAAACCAACAAAGCCTGGCTTCCAGTACTGAAAACTACAGCCTGCAAAACATCAAATTTCAATGATTCCCACCCAGCCACAAGCACCAGTGATCAGTTCACACAATAGAACAGCTAACGACACCCTTCAACTGCAGAGAAGGAATCACTGCCACCCCTGGTGGCAGTGTAACTTCTTATATCCTCAATCACAATACAACAACTAACACCTATTTTCCTGCATAGGATAAGTTTCCCTTTTTCCACAACTTTAAAACCCCACAGTCTCACTCTATATCCCAGAGCACAGAGATAACCCCTAGTTCCCTGAGCTCCTTGCTCTGAAGATGCCGTCCACAGAGTCTGATGAAACATCAGGAAGAAAAACTTCCAGAACATGGCCAAACAGCCTGAAAAACTCACAACAGCTATCAAACAAGAAAGGCACACAAAGATAATCCAATCAAGGAGACAAATGGTAGGCAGAGGAACATTCCTGTGATGCAACCACAGGAAGGAAAGCGAATGAACTGGGAGGGTTGGGTATTTGTGTGCCAATACATGAACACTGGGAAGGGGAAAAGACTAATGGTCTTTGTTTCTAAAGCTCTAGAATGTTCTGAGACCTCACATGTGCAAGCTAGGAACCCAATATTTGTGATTTATGGAGGCTATGAAGAAGAAAAAGGATTTCAACTGAAGGAGTAGGCGTTTATAGAGCAGAGTTATATCATGGCAGGATTTTTTTTTTTCAAAAGTTGCTAGCCAAAGGAATAATTTACTGTGCTAGAAAGAGAGAAGAAGAAAATAACTAGGGAGCATTGCTAAAATATAAAATGAAAATCTTTCAGAATGGTCTGCATTTGGTATTATACAGCTATGGCCAATCAATTAAGGAGAATTGTTTTCAGAAATTTGCACATTTTAGGGGATATTCCAGCATTCAACCTCAGTTTGGGTTCAAGAGACCACAGAACGTAAAGGACATTCAAATCCATACCGAGATTTCTATCAACAATAGACCGACCCCAAGGTACCACTTTACCCGTATGACACTACAAGTGTGGAAAATGCAGTGTATGTTGTCTAGTGGTTGAGGGTTCACAATTAATTATCCCAGGGGTGAGCTTTGATTTTAGGTCTAAAGTGTTTTCAACATGCATTATCTACTTAATAATGTTCGACTATCCTAAAATATACATGGGCAGTATCACTAGGCCAATAAAAATCAGAATACAATATCAATTGTGCATAAGAAATGCAATAAGTGAAGTGCCACTAGTCAGCCACTTTACATAAGTGGGTCATAAGGAAAACAGTTTTTAATTTTTTGTTCTACAGTGAGGTGAGAAGAAATAATGGCAGTGTGCTATCAAAGCAAGATTAGATTCGGGAGAAAAGAGGGGAAGAGTTCTAAAAAAAAACCCTCAAGGAAACTTTTAGTACAAGAAAATAAGAAAATTAAGAACCTCTACAACTGAATCCAGTATTTCTCATGAATATTTCCCCGTGCTTCTCAGCAGATATATATTCATTGATCTAGGATTTGGATATAGTATAAATATGTATGTAGCCTTGGGAAAAATTGGCTTCCCTGTGGCTCTACGTATTTCAATTTATTTGATTTAGAGATTATACATTTTCATGCTGTATGGTTATAAGTCAATTATAAAAATATATAAGATACTGTGTTTAATCAGTTATACATCTCCAGTCAAAAACAGCAGGCAAGAATATGAACCAAAATTGCATTTTGGGAGCAAATGTAGACCATCTGCATTTCAGTTTTTGTGCAGATGGTAATGATCAGGAAAAAGAATATGAATTTTCATTCTGCACAAAGCAAACATGAAACAAATTTGTACTTACGTGCAATATGTAAATATGTGAGTACTATAGAGTATGGTGACAATTCATCCCTGTTTCAAGCATTTAAAATTGTTCATTCTATTCTGAACATCTAAATACACACTTTATTCAATGGGTTCCCCCTTATCACCATGTGCAGTGATCAATGAGCATTTCTAAATATTCTGTTTTGTCTGCTTTCTCTCACCACTTTCTGCCTTCCCAAGGTATGTTTTTGTTTTAGGTAAGGTTCAGATTCTTGAAACACCTGCTATCTTATTTGTGTAATCTGTTGAATCTGGGGGGATTTGCTCACCACGTCCTGCTGCACTCCTGCATTGTCTGAATGTAGAAATTGTCCTATGCCTGTGTGACAAAACCCTGGAAACAGGAGTAATGAATATACAAATCATCAGCCAATCCCAGCAGGAGGGCGGGGAATGGTATGGAGCCTAGTCAGTTGAGGCCGTTCAGTTGAGTTCAGTTAAGTTGAAGGTTTTGAGAGTGAGTGCTGGGAGAGAGCACTGCTCTGTGAGAGTTCTGTCAGGCAGTGAGGGCTATACTGTTTACTAATTATTAAAGACAGGGGGGCTGGAACAGTTGATGAAATCTATTATATGTTAAAGGCAACGCATACCATCCTCAGATATTGTTATATTTATTATTTTCTCAATAAACTTTGTTATTATTTTTATATTATACATCTGAGTCTGTCCCAATTCATGAGGCAACAATTTTAAAAGGTGGCAGCATTACCATTTCCATCACAATTCAGTGTGAAAAAGGGAGGTGTCTTCACAATTTGGTGGCACAGCAGTGGGATGTTGAAATAAACCCAGTTGTGCCTTTGAAAAAGTCTGTGAAAGGGGTGACGTCACAGCCTGTAGTGGCCTAATCTTTCTATTCCAGTCTATTAACCATCCTTAACTGCATGCGTGCAGCAACTTAGGAAATAATTCAAGTGCAAATAACAGACAAATGTAACAGCATTTGTTGCCTACCGCTGAGCTCCCCTTAATGGCATGATAGTACAATGAAGAGACATGACCATCACAGTTTTTGGGGTGTAATAAGGCCACAACTTTATTTAATACAGCAAGCAGTACTCTGGCTAGGCAATTGGGTCGGATCCATCACATCAACGGAGCACCCAATCCCTTGCGTGCTCCCAGCCACTACGGGACACCCCAGAGTGCCCACCCCATCGGTGTCCTGAGCCTCCACTCCACTTACAGGTTCCAGGGGGCGTCCATCCCCATCGGAGGCAAAGTCATAACTCAATGTCACTGGTCATAAATCATTTTGACAGGTCATAAATCACTGTCACGGGTAATAAATCATTGTCAACTGGTCATAAATCATTTTAAGATGGTTTAATTTTTGCTTTAGAGCCTGGATCCGTCCCAATGCCTATAGAAAATGCCACTAGAGGCGAGCCTCACTCGACTCTCTGCCAGAGCACTGCAGCTAAACCCAATCACCTATGGTACCTCTTACTTGCTTAGTAATAAGGTAGATATGGAGGTTCCCCCTCCCACATATGCGCTGGTCAGGTCCGACTCTGGAAGCGGTGCTCAGCTCCGTGTTGGAGCTGAGGAGCCGGTGCTGTGTGGGTCTATGGCCATGTGGCTGCCATGGCTCCACGGAAACACCTTTGCCTTCACACTTTTGCAGCGGTGTCTATTGGAGTGCTGGCATTTGCGTGCTTTTGAACTGCTGGGTTTGCGGGGGCTGGGGTTGATGGTGGGAGCTCGCTCCTGTTTTCCTCGCAGCCTCCTTTTTAACTCCTCTGGTACAGCCCCTTGGAATGCACTGGGCACCAATGGGGCTGCCCCTTCCTGGTGCTCATTTCCATGTCTGGGTGCCCCCTTCCACCCCCACATTTCCCCTGGATCCCTTGCTTCCCACGTGGAGGTCACAATCATTCCTTTGTTCAGGGATCTGCTCCAGCAACAATCATCAGGCTGATGAATCAGGCCCTCTCCCTTCTCTGATACCAGTTTATGTTAAACATGGTATCTTTGCATCCCCAAAACCTGCTTCCCTCTGAACCCATGTATTCTTTGATCATACTGAGTTGAGGGTGAGCCCATTGGTGTTATTTATAGCACAGGAAATTTCCTATAGTCCATACATGGAAGGAAATTCTTTGGCATGTTATTTATACATTCACACTATGGAAGTTTCTTTGTGTTCTGAAAGAATACAATAGTCTGATTATAATTAACCTAACTGACATTTGGAATAGGAATATTAATAACTCATTCTTACTGATGCATCAGAGAGAAGAAAAATTAGAAAGGTTATAAACTGTCAAACTTTGGGTTTAATTGTGTAAGCTGTTTACAGTATGTTTCAGCTGAACCTTCAGATTCACTGTGGTGAATGAATCATTGACATTGGTTTTGTGATCTCTGTAACAACAACCTATGATTGAGACTATAGTCACTGTATTCACTGTAGTGCTTTGTGTCTTTTAGAACAGAGGAGTTCTTTCTCTTACAAACTTATCATCCTGACAACCCCAGAGAACTGTTCTACTAAAAAATAATATAGAAAATATTTGATATCCTTTGTGCCATGCAGGCAATTGTGATTAAGACTAAAAATTCTCAGACCCCCTCCCCCTGACACACAGTCAGATGCTGCAGCTCTACTCTAAAAAAGAGTGAGGGTAGGAGTTAAAAAAAACAAATCAGGAAAACATAATAGGCTTAAATGAGAGATGGAGTAATACAAGGAAAACTCAGGTGAGCTAATTAGCTACTTTGACATTTTAAAATATCTGCATTGCTGATGTTGGCTGCTGTTATTGCTGCTAAAATTACATCAAGAAAATAGCTTTCTTCCTCCTGTGGTATATTCACGGACACAACACAAACAGTGCCCTTGTTTAACCCCCATTTTTGGCAGAAGCAAAAGAACTCCATCCTTAAATTATTCAATAAATATGGTCTCAGAACCTTGCACCTTAAGAATTAATACTTGATGTCTGATATTCAAATAGATCATTTTGCATATTTATTGCTTCCATGTACAGATCTTTGCCATAGCTACTTCTCTTCTTTTCATGATATAGTTAGAGGGTACTGCATTGATAGATAACATTTCTCAGTTTATAACTATTAAATAAGCTAATAAAAATACACTGGGGGATGTGGATGATGCTCACAGGCATGGTTTAGTTTGAGATTGCTCAGCTACTCTAAGGCATATCACTGTTGAGCCAGAAATGCTCCATGCCAAGAACTGATTTAAGTTGATACAGTGATTCTTGGAGAGATCTGGTATATTATTAGGAAATATTTGCCATTGCAGACAAACACACTAAACCGTTTCCCCATCCTGATTTGTAGTTTGCAGTGAATTAACTTGGAATCAACTAGTAGCTGGTTTGAGACCGATCACTTGGAAGCGACAAACTTAATCATTAGCCATTTAGTGATCTCTGCGCACTCTATGCACTAAATAAATCTATTGATCCATTTGACAATGCCCAAATGGTATCAAGACTGAGAGGAGAGTATTTGAACTAAAGATCATGCTCGTTGGGAAAGCGATGTCATTGTTGTCATCAAAATAAGACTTTTATTTTTCTTTGAAAGCCAGTTTCAAGCTTTAAATACTCTTAAAAATGAAACTCTTTAATGTAGCCCTAGGGTAGCCCCAAGGTTAAAGAAATTAAGCTCTTCTCTATAAATATGATTAATATTCTTTCTTCCCTCTCATGCTAAGGTGGCAGATTTTTAAATAAGCAACCTGCAGCTCCCTTTCTCTCACATTTTAAAAAATTATTTACTTTTATTTACTTCTAACTCTTCTGATGGTTCTTTGTTTTATCTCACTCCCTCATTATCTGTTGTTTTTATTTTATTTTTTATTTTTGATTTATTTGGCTTATCCACTCTTTCACTATCAGGCTAATTGGCTTGTTAGGATGCTCGGCTTGCTAGCACTAGACCCTGGTTTTGGTTTTTTGCATTTATTTTTGTTTTTGTTTTTTGCCTTACCAATTTCCAACCTTCCCTGTTATTCTTATTTTTATTACTTTATTCCTATTTTTACTCAGCTTATATATGCTTTAATTTTATTCGTAAGATGGAATCCGGCATGGTTTGCCCGTCACTGGCTTGGTCTTGGTCTTTGTTTGTGTAAAGCTGGTGTTGGCGAGCCACAGAAGAAGGTGGGATCCAGTCTTTGTTGTTGCGACTCCTGCACTCATCACTCACCGGCAGGCCATGATGCCTGATAGGCCTCTATCAAACAATCAGAAAGCAGGGTCAAAAGCAGCAGCAAGTGGTAAAATAATATCTAGCAACTTGGAATGAGTTCACATCTCCTGGACCAGATGGTTTAAAACCCAAGGTAGTAAAACGGCTGGCCGATGTGATCTCAGAGCCACTGAATCAAAATTTTGACAGATCCCAGAGCCTGGGCAAACTGCCAGAGGATTGGAAAATAGCTGATGTGGTTCCGATCTACAAAAAGGGGGGAAAGTGGATTCAGGAAACTACAGACCAATCAGCTTGAAAATCAATCCCCAGGAAAATCCTGGAAAAAATAATCAAGCAGCAGATCTGTGAGCACCTAGAAAATAACAAGGTGATTACTAGAAGCCAACATGGGTTTGTTAGGAACGGGACATGCCAAACAAATCTTATTGCCTTCTTTGATAAGGTGACTAAATTAGTGGACCAAGGAAATGTGGTGGACAGAGTAAACGAAGACTTCAGTAAAGTTTTTGACAAGGTAGACCACAACCTACTTTTAAGTAGGATAGACAGTGCAACTACCAGATGGATTTGCAGATAGCTGACCAATCACACCCAATGTGTAGTCTTCAATGGAGGGAAATATGCAGTGGGGGTCCCTTGTGGTTCTGTTTTGGGCCCTGTACTCTTCACCATCTTCATAAATAACCGTGATGAGGGTATTGAACTCATCAAATTTGCAGATGACACAAATTGCCAATACTTTGGAAGACAGACTCAACATTCAGAAGGATCTTGACAGACTTGAACACTGAGCCCTGTCTATAAAGATGTAGTTCAAGGTTGAGAAATCTAAGGTACTGCACTTAGGCAGGAGAAACCAGATGCTCAGGTACAGAATAGGTGGCACCTGGCTCAACAGTAGTGTCTTTGAGATGGATTTAGGTGTCCTGGTAGACAACCGCCTAAGGATGAGGCAGCGGTGTGCTGCAGCTGCCAAAAAAAGCAAATGTCCTAGGCTGCATCAAGAGTGGGATAGCATCAAGAACACAGGAAGTGATAGTATCACTCTACACTGCCCTAATTAGGCCACATTTGGAATATAGTGTCCAGTTCTAGTCACCATGATACAAACAAGACACAGAGGCTATAGAAAAAGGGCAGAGAAGAGCAACAAAGATGATAAGGGGACTGGAGCCTAAATTGTATGAAGAATTACTAAAAGAACTAGACATGCTTAGCCTGACAAAGAAAAGACAGGGGAGACATGATAGCAGTCTTCCAATGCCAGGTTGCCACAGGGAAGAGGGCATTGATTTATTCTCAAAGGCACCTGAGGGTACGAGAAGAACCACTTAGTGGAAACCCATCAGAGGGAGAGCCAACATGGAAATAAGGAGAAATGTTGTAGGGGTCCCTTCATTGGAGGTTTTCAAGAAAAGGTTGGACAGCCATCGGCCCAGGATGGTATGAGGTTTCCTGCCTTTGGCAGGGGTTGGACTAGAAGACCTCCAAGGTCCCTTCCAACCCTAACGATGATTCTATGAAAATCCACTCACCCATGCATTTCTGTTTAAACTTTGAATTTCACAACAGCACTAAGTATTTGGAAAATGATACCAGCTACATTATGATATAAATGTATCCTTGTTTTCTTACAAACTAGATTTCCTAACTTTATGAATTTAATTTATAGACCTCTAGCTAAAAAGCTAGCCATCCTCAGCAGATGCCCTATTGTAGGAATGTAAGCTCTAGAGTATAATGCAGATAGTGACAACAGGAAATTTAGCAGGGAATCTGGGGGCTGAAGGTCATAATCCAAGCCTAGCTGACATAAATATATCAACATATCAACAGAGATAAAGGAACCAGAGGTGAGGCATCTGGTTCCAGCGACATTGTGGCAAGACATCTTGCAGAAATTATTGCAAACAATATTAACCCTTTTTGTGAGCTATAAAACATAATGGGTTGGGAAAACATTTCAGAAGAAGATTTGCCAACATAATTCTATGTGGTTTGCAAAAAATTATAGATATCTACATGGCTCAACCTCTGAAGATACAGACATCTTCAATCCTGATAAAGACACAGAGCAAAACAGAGACAAGAATGCAGTTTACAGATTACTACAACAGCAATTCCGCAAGATAGACTTCAAGATGGAGTGGTGGATAACACTGGGTCTCTAGAAAAAAATGAAATTAGCTCTGATCAGGAGATTGAGCTAAAACAAACAGCTGATCTTAACCTACAGACAAACAGGATAAATCTTTGGATATTACAAATTGGCATGACATTTTTATTACAAATGTCATGCCAAGTTTTATAGCATGACACACTCTCGCACCACCTTTGATAATTTTTATATCCAAAAGATCACAGAGTTTGTGTTCTGCCTTTGCTTGGCAACTGCTCAACACAGGAGATAGAACAAAGCATATTTAGAAATGCAAAAATGAACCAGAAAATGCATCTAGGAGGCCATTTTGAATGCATTGCTTCCAGAAGAATGCATGGGGTGGGGGTGGGGTCATAGTTCCTATGGTAGCTGTATGCACCACCGGCATCAATTCACTTGGGTATAAGTAACTGTTTGAGTGACAAGAGGAGGAACACTTCTTCCTGACGTGAGCACATTCTTTCACTTTGTATTTGTACTTCTCATCTTGATCAACCTAGCCTTCCAATGGATGCTAGTGGGGAGGGGTCTCATTGTTTTTCTGAGTCATCACAATAAACTGATGATGCAATGGAATTTATGACAGCTGTAGAAAGAGGGGGCAATACCACAGTGTCCTTTTAACTGGCCTCTCCCTCTTAATTGTGCAGCTGTCCTTGCTGGGTTTATTGCATGCAGGCTGTTATTGGCTAGCTGTTTTGATGGGTGGACTTTAGGGCTGTGCTGGCTGCTAGCTGCTGATTGGTAGCTTGTCAGCACAGTTTCAACAGTGATTGTGCCTGGCTTGTGGTTTTTTTTAATTCCCCCCCCCCACTGCTGTTTTCCCCTTAGGCAATCTGAAGTCCATCCCCTCACTGAGCTGAGAGGGGTTTGGTTACAACAGTGTTGGCGAACCTATGGCATGGGTGTCAAAGGTGGCACTTGGAGCCCTTTCTGTGGGCGCGCAACATTGCCCCTTCACAGCCACCTGTATTCAGGTTGAATTGTTGTATTGGCACTTTGCGAAAAATTAGTGGGTTTTGAATCGCAGTTTGGGCACTCGGTCTCTAAAATGTTCGCTATCACTGGGATACAACATAGCCTCAGCTGACTCAAGTTTGATTCAACCAACCTAATGCTAGCCTAGCCAGTTAGGATTGTGCCCATAGCTAGTTTTCAATGGTTATGAAAGAATCCAAGGGTGAAATACAAGTGTTTGAAGAGGAGGGGTTGATCTCCTGAACGTAAAAGTATACTATGCAGCCAGTTGCTTAGTCTGGTTGAAAGAGGGGATTATGTTGAGTAATAAAAGATTACACGACTTGTAAGTCCACAGCTTGAGATACAGGTGTCATGTAATAAATGAAAGTAAATGCTTATTTTAACAACCATTATATAAGACAAGCTACTTTAAGGATGTGGAATATTGTCAAACTAATATTTTCAATAAAAATGTCATTATGGATCTCCCCATATGAGACACTGCTTAGAAGGGAAATGATTCAAGGGCAAATGTTTAACTTATGAAGATATTTTAAAACAGGAGCAGGGGGGGTATAAAATGAGGTCAAGAGAGGACTTATAAAAAGATGGCCATGTTTGTCAATGGTTTGTATATGCACAATTATCAGCAAGATTTGAAGTAGATAAAAAGCATTTGGTTTTGTGAAAGGAAAATCTATGTTTGAAAAATAAACTAACATCAAGGATCATCTGATTTTAAGACATATAAAATGCTCTTGATATTTGATACAGAGGAAGAATAGGTTGAGTGCATGGCTAAATGGGCAAATAAACTGGCCATAATATTAGAAGGGAACATTCTGAGGATATGTGGAAGTATGGACTGAAATTTACAATGAGTTATAATATTAAAGAAAGCTTTTACAAAATGATGTACGGGTGGTAGAAAAGCTGTCTAAAATGCATAAAAGTGTTACCAATAATTGTTCAAAGTGTTAAAAGAAAGAAGGCTCTTTTTTAACATACTCTATGTGGTGGATATGGAGTGACGTGGTGAGTTGCAGAGATGGAAAAGCAGCATGTCCTACACAAAGGAAAATGAAACTTAGATCAATTACAAAGCTCTTTTGGGTGGGAATATTAGCTTGGTCAAGTATTTGTGAAACATGCTTTCATAACATTTCCTCCCTGAAGGAAGTTAATATTTGAGTTGTAACTGTGAAATATAGATCAGTTAATTAGCTGAGCTGTGCACAAGATCTGAAAAAAATGTAAACAAGCTTCTGATTTGATGCCAGAAAGAGAACAGAATCTGGAGTTAGAGCCAAGAGGCTAAAAATTAATGCTGTTTTTTTCTGTGGTACTGATCTGTCTGGGAGTTTAAAAGAGATGGCGTACATAAGTAGCCTTGTAGCCAGATGGGCAGAATATAAACAAACAAACAAACAAACAAACAAACAAACAAACAAACAAACAAA
>JAHTLZ010003518.1:47081228-47103507 GCA_023846285.1 Phrynocephalus versicolor | reverse complement strand
AGATAGATAGATAGATAGATAGATAGATAGATAGATAGATAGATAGAGAGTGCTCCTCTACTTAAGAGTTATTTGACTTAAAAGCATGCATTCAGAACAGATTAAGTTTGTAAGCAGAGGTACCACTGTACCCCAATATTATTCAATATATTCCCAAAAATTTATCATGATCAATGAATAAAGCAGGTCATGTAGCTGTAATTTTCAAGCTACATGTTATTCAGTAAAGTGCATTCTCTCATTAGTAAACACATCTAAATATTTAGCCATCAATTTAATATGAATAGGCTCAAGCATATATTAATACATTGCAAAGAGAATTTAATTATTTCCTTTCTCTGCATGATTTGCTGCTTGGATCCCTTTAAAGTATCCTAACACTTATTTTAATTCACCCATTGTCATTCATCAGTTGATTCTGTTTACATACTAGAATGTGATGTGTTTGCCAAATAATTAGAATAAATCATGCCTTTAATTAAATATCAGTGCAGGAACATGAATTCTAGATACATGTCTGCTAATATAGGCATCAGTAGAAGAAGCCTTTGAACCAAGAAGACAAATTCACTAGGGTAGGAGGATAGTTTTTTTTTCCCAATGTCTCTCTTATAATTTGTTTTATATTACAAGGAGATTAACTGTCCTGCTTTGTTTGACTCGCTGTCTAATCCATACTGGAGAAGACAAGAGGGAAGCTAGTAACAATTGCCTTCTGTTTCTGTTTGAGAGTCAGGTGATATTTGTTTCTAAAGTTCTACTGGTCTTCATGGAAACATCCTGGCTTAGCTCTGAGGCTTCACATGGACAACTCCTGATGATGGACATAGTGAGCCATAGCTCAATGAAGAATTCAGCCTTAGTCCAGAACTCACAGCACACCCATGACTGCCACCAAATGCAGAAATTCTGGATCTTTTCCCTTCTCCTCTGTTTTTTTACTAAATCATACTGACACCAGATATGTGGCACAGCATCACAAGGTTTTGCCCCAACAATTTTCAAAATGTTTTCATTTCTACCGCTTTTTTAAAAAGCAGAAGTGTATCTAATACTGTTCACCTCCCCCTGCCCTGTCATCTGCCATCTACAATAAAATGCATTCAATCTAAACCACTATGGAGGATGGAAAAGGTTTGCCAACACAGTTACCAATGTTGCCACTTGCAAGAAATGATAAAAATCTGACAGGGGCAAGTCTTTGTCTCAGAGATGAGTGAGGAACTGCAGTGGCAAGTACCTGCAGATTTACTGCTTTACAGCTATAATAAATTCAGTGTGTAAATTAACTTTTGGAGACTTGATTATTTACACAGTTGATTATTTCAAATGCAGGAACTTTATTTTTAAAATCAAGTCTGCAATCTTTGACTCACTTACAAGTAAGTCCATTGAACTCAAAGGCATTTCTTTCTGAATCTACATGCAATCAGATCATGCTGCCTGTCAATTATCTTTTAAAAACTTAAACATTTTTACTAAATTTAAGCTGTGGCCTATGAAACTAAGAAAAGAGCCTCCTGGGAGAAAGCAGAGGGAGTTGGATGTCATCAGCACACTAGTGGTACCAGACCACAATATTCTGGACAGCTTCTTTCAGGATTTTCATGTAAATGTGAAATAGTATGGGGAATTAGGGAACTCTGAGACACTCCACAGGCTAATGGTCAAGATGTTGAACAGAAGTCCTCCAACACCACTACCATTCACAAAGGGACACCATGCAAGGGAGAATTCCAGATGCTGACTCATTTTTTCATCACTTTTCCATTGTTCACCAAATATAAAGCAGTGTTCTGGGCTCTTTTTCAACATGTGTGAATGGTAGCAAGCAGAAGAGGGTACCTTCTGGACCACCTTGACTGTTGCCATTGGTGTTGCCATCATTCAGGCTGCCCTTTGCTAAGTAAAGCTTGGCATCATTTTTCCTGCTGGCAATGTGGGCATGATATTATCATGCAATATTTCCTGGCTTTTTGAATTGTGTGTGTATAGAAAAGCACAATATCCCATGTTTGCTACTGTATATAAACCAGAGGTTTTTTGAAGAATTGAATTTTCTGGCTTTTTAAGGTAGGATTTTGAATTTACATATGGTACTCACAAATTTGATCAGAAAATTCCCTCATATGGAATTACCCCATGATCCTGCAGAGTGTTCCGGAAAATGAGCATATGATCTGCACTATAGCTGCTGGGAGATGAGAGAAGCAAGAACATCTTGGATATGGCTGTAGACCCTGTGTACCAAAATATTTTGAAGTGTTGTTTTGCACTTAATGAAAGGGTAAAACAAAGGTGCAAGTAAGTACAAAACATATAAAGGAGAAGCATACATATTTTTAACCTTTCAGTCAAGCTAATGTTACAAAGCCTTATTGTCGTGAGTAGATTCCTTTCTCTCTACTTTACCCCATCACTCTACGAGAGAGATATCTTGGTGACATCCCGATTTCTGTTCTTCATTAAGCCTCATTAAGCTTCTTCAACCCCCCCTTCCTTGGACAATCTAAATGCTTAATGTTTTCAAAACATTCTGAGATATCAGACTTGGAACATTCTTTCTCTCCCTGCCCTCTCTCCCACACCCCTCCCTCCTTGAAGTACAACTGAAAGATTAACCCTTTGAAGGGATTTATAACCAATTACAAGGAGAAGAATCAGCTGGGAAACAATGACAGATCAACAAATGGATGATTTGCAGAATATTGGACTATTTACAGGCTGAACTTTCTTCTGAAGTTTCTCCTCAATCTGCTTCTGAGTGGAATGGTGAGCCAGATCAGAGCACTAATCCCAACTTCCAAGCATACCACTTACAGAGCAGCACTGAGGAGGAGGAGGAGGAGGAGGAGGAGGAGGTGGAGAGTACGGACTTTGGCCCTGCTTTGGAAACTGAACTTTCTCTTGAACTTGGTGAAGAGGCAGAGGAGAGTCCCAGAACTCTTTTTGTTTGGAGCATAAAGCTGCAGCAGAGCATTGAAACTTTCTAGAGGAGTGTGCATCGTGGCCTTACTGGGGAACCTTGTGCTTCATGGAAAGGATGTTCGATGTGTCGGGTCTTGAAAGGATGGGAATTGATGGATGTGCACGGTTCATGGGGGTGGTGGATCTATCGGGAAAGACCAAGATTTCGTTTGAGTCAGTTACTTAGAAGGTCTTTTTTTGTGTTTGGCCAACGATGGTGTGCCTTTGAATCCCTGGTTGTCTGGTATATATGGAGACACACCACCTATTACCTATTACTTATCATTGGTTATTAATGGACTATAATGGAATGCAATGAAAACCAGTGAATGGAAATGTGTACTGTAATAGGCTAGTTTAAGACTACTGCCAAGCTAACCTTATATTTGCCAAACCAGACAGATCACTCTAATGCAGAAATTGGCTTTTTGTATCTGGACCAATCTTAAAACATTAAACAAATATTAAGATGTGAAAATGGAAAGGGGAGTGAGATTACCAGCCTGAAATGTTAATCTGTCTGAACTCCTAGAGGAATATACTAGCCAAGGAAATTTTAAATGCACCATGAAACTGAGAGACCAAGATATAACTCTCTTTTTTATTAGCCCATTAAGTATTAGTCTCAACCATATTGATATATTTGAAAGTTGATAGAACTTAGGTGAATAGATAACATATAATGGGTTGATGATGTTTATTATTTACTTAATCTTATAGATTAGATAGGATATCTTAAGTCAAATTTACTATCTTCACCCATTGTACTAGATGAAAACATATATAAATGTATGCTTATCATATATTGAGCTATACAAATAGACTTTAAAGTGCTTAGTAAAATGAAGAACTAAGATTAAATAGTCTAGTTTAATACGATACTTCGTTATTTTAACTTTTTGTACTAGATGAAGATGGAGATAAGTAACGATAAATACAATGATGGAAAAGAAGCATGTAAATGTGGAATATTCCAAGCGCTTGGGCTGAAATATTTGCAAAATATTTGTTTTTGAACTATGCAACATGGCAACACACAAGCAATGTCTTTGTTTTAACTTATGTTTAGAAAATTCAATAAAATATTTTTAAAAGGATCAGAAATCTCTCTCATATGGAATTACCCCGTGATCCTGCAGAGTGTTCCAGAAAATGAGCATATGATCTGATTCTGCACTATAGTTGCTAGGAGAGAAGACACAAGCAAGAACATCCTGGAAGTGGCTGTAGACCCTGTGTACCAAAATATTTTGAAGTGCTGTTTTGCAGTTAATGAAAGGGTAAAACAAAGCTGCGAATAAGTACAAAACATATAAAGGAGAAGCATACATATTTTTTAACCTTTCAGTTAAGCCAGGGGTGCCCAAACTTTTTGTAAGGAGGGCCAGATTTGGTGGCTGAGAATGTGTCAGGGGCCGGTTGCTCCCCAACCCTGCCACCCCACTGCAAGCCCCACCCATTTTCTTTTAAAAAAACATGGGGTGAAGGAGGGGGAGGGAAGGGTGGGCCAGCCAGCCGCGGGCCACTCAGAATGGCCTGACGGGCCGGATTGGCCCCCGGGCTGGACTTTGAGCAGGCCTGAGTTAAGCTAATGTTACCATTTCTGTCACCAAAAAGCAATGTTCCAATTTCATGTCCCTTTCTCAGGCAAGCTGAGGAAAAAGAGCTATATTGGACAAAAACATCTATGGATGTATTGTGTACATGTTTTCCAAAATATGTTCCTTTGCTTATTGAAATAAACAAGAGAAGATTGTAGTAAATAATATCACTGGAAAACAAAGTTTAAAACATGCCTACTATGTGAAAGGAAGATCGTGGAGATAGGTACAAAAATCAACTCATTCAAAATTCAGTGCTGGTAGACAGGCAGGAAGACAGGCAGAAAAAAATGAGTGCTCAATCAAGTAAAGGCTGAAATCACTCTCACTCAAATGAAAAATGTGTAACCCGAGTCTTTCCTACCATGCACATGTAATGGAGCGGTGAAGACTATCCTATTCCGCGAGGCCTTTGGTGACCTAGCTTAGCAATACCTTTTTTTTTTTAACCGCCATCTACTATCATGTTTGGGATCTGATATAGCAGCAGTGTGGTTTTGAACTAAAGGGTGCTCCCCTGATGCAGTTCCTTTTAATCTATATGTATTGATTTGTTGGTTTATTTGCTTTATTGTATTGTATTGTACTGTGTATTTGCTGACTTGTTCAGCTGTGTTAGCCGCCCAGAGTTCCCTTTAGGAAGATGGGCGGGGTACAAATTTAATAATAAATAAATAATAATATAATAACATTACTGAACTACAGTATTTACAAAATGTGTCTGGAGTTATGATTTCTGTGTAGCAAACTATGGACACAAATGGGCCTATGATTGAATGGTGGTTTAGGGATGTTCCTGCAGAAAAACCATGTGGACCTATGAGGAGCTGTGTTTCAGATTCATGTTATTTATGCTACTGTAAAGCCATGCTCTGAAGGTTCCTTGATTTTTGTGGTGTAGTCTGTGGGTGAAAATGGAATGGATGATCTGATACAGTGGTCCCCTGCCCTTTCACGGTTCATATACTGTGGTCCTGCTATATCACTGGACCACAGTACACACTGAAAGGGCTTGAGGGAGGGGGGGAAGGTTTTAAAAGGTTTTTATACCTTTCCTCCCCCCCACAAGCCCCAGGCTCCAGCTGATTAGCACTGAGTTGGGGAAACAAAAGGTTTCCCCCTCCCCACCCCAGCACCAATCAGCTGGGGCCCGGGGTTTGGGGAAGGGGGGAAAAGGTTTTAAAAGCCCGGGCTTTTTTTTTAAAAAAAAAATCCCCTTCCCCAAGCCCTAGGGTCCAGCTGATTGATGCTGGGATGGAGAAATATAGGTTTTTCTCCCCCAGCCCAGCACCAATCAAGTGGAGCCTGGGGCTTGCCTCCGTGGAGGCATAGTGCACCACTCCCCCTTGCCTGGGGGTCAGGAGGAGCGGCGTGCACTGTTTAAAATGTGTTTAAGCAATGGAGTCAAGCATGTGGGTCTGTTGCTTAAACACATTTTAAATATCGCACACCGCTTCTCTGGACCCCACCCGGGGCACGGAGGAGTGGCATGTGATGTTTAAAATGTTGTTTCATTACATAACAAAGCAAAAAAATGAAACAATGAAGCAGTATTTCATTATAGACTAAACAAAATGGCCATTTTTCTGTTGAAATGAAACAATTTGTTTCATCTGTAACATGGTCTATGCCTATAAAACCTACATATAACATTCAGATATACAATATTAAAAGTAGAGATGGGCAAGAAATGAATTTTTAATTTGTTTTGTTATTCGTTATTTGTTTTGTTAGCTTATGAAATGAATAACAAATCAACCCATCAAAGAAAAATGAAATGAAATGAAATGGAAATGGAAATGGAAATTTCCATTTTGTTCATTTTGTTTTTCGTTTGGGGACACTTACCTTCCTGCTGCACCAAGTCCCTTCTCTTCGGCAGCACTGGAAATTTTTTTTAAAAATGGGACTAGCTGCAGCCTCCCAAGGAAGCAGGTGCCTCTCAGCTGTGAAAAAAAAGCCCTGGCATTGGGGCTGTAAAAAAAAAAAAAGTGCCGACCTGGCTGGGGAGCCACATGGTTGGCACTGTAAAACCTTAAAAAACAATAAAAATTAAAAATTAAAAAATGGTGCGCCCTGCTGTGCGGAAGCAAGCTTGAGAAGCACTGGCACCAAGCCAGCACCTCTCAGCTGTGAAGGAAAAAAAGCCCCCAGCATTTGGGACTTAAAAAATAATAATAATTTAAAAAATAAAAATAAACAAAAACAAGCCCCGACCCGGCCCAGGAGCCACATGGTCAGCATCATAAATTAAAGAAAAAAATAAAATAAAAACAGTGCCAACCTGGCCCTGAGGGCCTTGTGGTTGGCACTGGAAATTTTTAAAAAACAAAAATAATAAAAATGACACCCGCCGGCTAGCCCCAGCCAAAAAAAAGAAAAGAAAAGAAAAAAAGAAAAAAAATAGGTATGGCCCATGGGCCATCCAGTCCCGGGCCAACCAGAAGTTAAAAAAAAAAAAGATTTAAAAAAAACAGGGCTTGCATAGAAGCAAGCACCTCTCAACTGTGGGGGAAAAAATCCCCCAGAAAAATAAAAAAATTAAAAAGCACTGACCCAGCCTGGGAGCGGCGCAGAAACAAAAAGTTAAAAAAGTAAAAAAACCCCAAAATGAAATGAAACAATATAAGAAACATTTTTTTAAAAAAAAGTTTTGTATTAACGAAACAAAATGGGGGGAAGAATAACAAAACAAAATGCCATTTTGATGTTTCATGCCCATTTGTAATTAAAAGTCATTTTATTTCATTCCTACCCACAGGTACCTACAACCAGCTGGTCACAGCATAGTTAACTGGGCTGACATGTGGATCAGTGCATCATCATGGGGAGAACACTTGGGGTTTGGAGAGGTGTTACAGGTCTTATGGACCAGTCTGAGAGGCATACACTGGAACAATCTTCTTCCAGCGCTGACTTCAGAAGCTTGTGCCTCTGGGTGTGCTATTGCTGCAACTTGGGGGAAAACACCTTACCAGCCTCAAAAGGACTTATCTCATTCTTTCAATAAAGGCTGGGCTACAATTTTTATGTGATTCTTATCCTAACATGATATTTATATGGTCTGACATGTTAGAAAGGCAATTCTGGAGAGGGTCTGAGACCCCAGGTGGATCTCACTTGCTTTGGTTCCTCAATGTGTTTTTCCCCTACCTGGCCAGAGTACTTGCTGTTGAAATCAGTAAAAAGTTGTGGCCTATTTTACCTCCAAATTGAAAGTGTGAGAGTATAATTTCTAGGACCCGACCTGCTTATCATTAGGGACATATTATCACCAGCAGGGGCAAACCACCACTTATTAAAGGCTTTTTTTGTTGATTTTGGGTACACACTGTTAAAATGTCACCAAGTGCAAAGCACAAAGCAGGATATGTGGTCCAGTAAAAACAAAGAGCTAAGTTGCTGGTTGTCAGGATGCTAGTCCTCAGAGAAAACTAAAATAGATTCAGAATTGCTTCTTTCTAACTCTAAATCTATCTACAGATATACAGCAGTCTCTCAGACAAATGTCTCAGCAGTCATTGAAGATATACTGTACAGACACCAGTCAACAAAATAGCCTCTCTCTGTCTATGTTTACAGCTAGAGGTGGGCACAAACCAAAAAAATGGCAATTCATTTCGCTTTGTCTTGTTTTAGGGTTCGTTTCATTTAGTTTCATTTTTAATGAATTTTTTCCAAATATTCGTTTTATTGGTTCATTTTGTTCAATATTTGGTTTTTACTGCTTTGCGCGATTTAATTGATTTGACAGCGCATGGGTGAGAAAAAAAACATTCAAAAAATAAAATAAAAAAAACACAGATATTGACAACAACTGCACAAACTGGACTGGCAGCATCCTCTTCCTCATCATCCACATTTTCATCATCATCTTCTTCAATCATCAACGCATCATCCTTACCGGGTGGTGGAGGCAGAGGTGGTTGGATGATCCTGGCCCCTGTGGCAGGGGCTTTTTGAGAGGCACTGGCTTGGGGCCAGCACCTCTTTTGTATTTTTTTTTGTTTGTTTTTCAAGCACCGACTGCCTGGACCGAGGCCGGGTTGGTGCTCGATTTATTTTTTTATATTTTTTCCTTTATTTTTATATTATATATATAATTATATTATTTCCTTTATTTCCTAGGGCTGGGTCGGTGCTCCTTTTTTGTTTTTTGTTTTTTGTTTTTATTTTTTTTTCAAGTGCCGACCTCACAGCACTTCTTCTTCTTCTTCTTCTTCTTCTTCTTCTCCTTCTTCTTCTCCTTCTTCTTCTTCTTCTTCTTCTTCTTCTTCTTCTTCTTCTTCTGATTTATTTTTATTTTATTTTTATTTTATTTTTATCGTATTTTTTCCACTGGCAACCATGTGGCCCATGCTACAGCTGTAGCGCAGGCCAATCACCTTTCTTTTTTGTTTTCCTGGCTGCAGGGCCCACGTGCCAGATCTTTTATTTTATTTTATTTTATTTTTTACTGATGACCACAGTCACCTACCAGCTGTAGCATGGCCGGTCAGTATTTTTTTTTCCTTCTGGTCGCAGCCAGGAAGACCGGATGGACCATCCAGGAAGGATGAGCACCAGCAGGTAGGAGACATCTCCAGTGCCACCATTAACAAAACAAAACAAAATGAAACTTTTTTGTTTGTTTGTTTGTTTTGTTTTGTTCTAAATCCACTCTGGGGTTCATTATTAGTTTTGCTACGTAACAAAATGAATAATGAATAATGAAATGAACTAAAAGTTCATGCTCATCTCTACTTACAGCTTCAAATACAAGTAACAAAGAAAGGGGGGAAAATCTCATGCCTACATAAACCAATCAGCTGCAAATTATCTCATGTACATTTTTAAACACATGACTCACTATTTGGAGTCTTGGTGATTCAGTGTCTTATCAGACATTGTGAACACCTGTTTATAAATTACCCTGTATCCCATATTTAAATGCATATTTAAATGTATATTAATCTATCAATACCTTACCACATACAACTTCATTACATTATGTATAAGTCATAAGGCACCATGAAATCAGCTTTAATTAGTGACAATTTTAATCCAATCAGCAGCAGTTCACAACTGGTGATGAGTGATGACATATTGCACACATGTAGCTGTACAACTGGATTTCAACCGCTACACCCTTTAAAAAACAAACTTTTTATGTGTTATCAGCTGTCATTTCAGCTAGGAAAATGCGATAGTGCCACTTTTTCTCATGAACTGCCACTTTGACTTTGTCTGCCCCAAGCCACATTTGTTTGTCAATCTTTATATGGCCATGCTTTCTCACGCCACCTTCAGCCCAGGCATCTGTTTTAATCACCGGTTTTGCCTTGGCCCATGTACTGTTTACTGTTGTAATGGGAGGCAGTTGTATTCGTGAAATAATTCTTACCTCCCCCCCACCAGTGTGCACCACTCGATTCTCACTAGACCATTACGTTCTGCTCTGCTTTCCCTAGGTGAGTCAATGTGAAGGTCACAGATAACCATCCAGAGTTATAAGTCAATGTGAATGTGTCTACCAAATATTGAATCACATGCCTTCACAACCATTTTTAAAACGTTGGGATTGGAATTGATGTAAATTGGTTGTGTGACCAAACCTTAAGTATGTGATCGGTTTGTTTTGTTTAATGTGAAAAAAATCAATTATGTGGACGCCCAAATCAGACCCTTTTTTTGTAGTGGAGTAATGAATTTGACTTATACTCAAGTTAATTTCTCAAACTTAAAAAAAATACAAATGAAGTAAATACAGTGCATTTGTTGTAGCAACCTTGAAAATACCCAAGACCAAATGTTACACACAAATACACTCCTTTATAATTCATGCTTCAGAAGACAGAGAGATAGATGGTGTGTGCCCATATCAGCTATAATCTAGTATGTCTATATATCTACCCTGTAAGTCTATGTCTATGCATTCAGAGTAGCAGTTCAGTTATAAATATTTTCAAAACAAATGTTAAGTGTCAAAGCAAGAGTGCTAACCAAGGATATGCTTTAATGCCTCTTGTGGGATAAACAGTGACTATGACAAAGAGAGAAAACAAGTCAAACTAAATATGGAAATCACTTCTATCTAGCAAACACCATTTAAATTAACCTTAACTTTAGCAATCAAAATAAAGTTTGAACAGAAACCAATTTTCACTGTTTAGAATCTTCATAAATCAATAATAGATACTATTCACTCACCCCTGCTGTTTCTGCATGTTATAGTCTCAGCAAAGTGTCATGAATGTGGTTGTCATAGTTACAGCAACATTTCAGAATGGGTTTTGTTTTATCACAATTGCTGCATATTAGTTTATAAACAGCTGAGTTGTGTCTTCCACTTGTAGAATTAATTTCCAAGAGAAAATCCTCTACCCTCAGGAAATTTAACAACATTATCCAGTATACTACAATCTTATTGCTCTCCCAGAGAGAGTGTTTATGTAGTTCAAGCTGTTTTTATTTCCCTACCCCTCTGTCTGAGGTTATGAGGGCAGAGAGATTGAGAAGAGAATTCAGGAACTATGCCAGGACCTATACAGAAAAACTAAGGAGTATTCAAGGGAGGTTCTAAGCCTTCTCCTTTATACAGAAAATTAAAATTAACAATGCATACTCTAGCAAGAGAGCATTGGGTGAAGCACAAATAATAAAGCAGCTCAAAAATGATAGCTCTGAGTCTTAAATGTTCTTACCACACTTTAGATTTGAAACGCCTTTTCCTTAAAGACATATCACCTTAAAAATCACTGTCCGCTTTTCAAATTGCTGTTTCTGAAGATTCCCCCTTGGTCACGCCCATTTTTGACCGCTGTGTCGGTTTTTCTTGCAACGACCACTGGGGGTGGTGTTTTTTTAAAACGGTTCCTGCACCCCCTTTTAAAGCGATTTGGTTGTATTTGCGGACATACTATGCCACCTATTTTCAGTTCCCCCCTGTTTCTGCCATTTCCCTGACATAGTTTAAAGCCATTCAGCCAAGTGCGAACAGGGAAGCTGATGGCTAAGCAACCGCTGAAGTGCGGACTTCCGAAACGCTGTAGCGACCACGTGACCACGGGAGGAGATAAAGTGATGCAAACTAAAAAGCGGCTGCTCAAGGAAGTGCGGTAGTGGCCTTAGGTGCCTGGCTGCAGAACCAAAGGATGGGAGTTTGATTCCCCACTGTGCACGCTTTACAGCAGCTGGACTTAATCTATCCGGTCCCTTCCAGCTCTGCCATAGTTAAGGTGAAGCTGATGCTGACAATGATTAAGGTGATTATTATCGATATCATTATCATTCTTCTTCTTTAAGTGCCGTGTCCCTGTAGAATGTTTGCGATCAGTAGCATATTCTGTTTTTCTTATTGAAAGGCACTTGAAATAGAGAAGTGGTGCCCTCTGTGAACCATTAGCTTAAACTCTTAAAGCCAGAGTGTTCTTCTACACCCCAGCCCACACTTCCCGTCTATTTTTTTCTTGAAGGATAACCTGCAGCAGATGTGTGCTGAATTTGTTCATTGATAAAATCATCTATTTCAGAATTTTAAAAAAAATTGTGTGGATTTGCAAGAAAGCAAATCCTTGGTGAAGCACATTCATCTGCAATGTACATTTTGTAATTTCCACGTCAAACTGATTAATTGTTTCCACTTGTTCTCTGAGAGTTTTTTGTACTAAAGCCAAGCCAGTATCACAACTCTGTTTACCAGGCATCTTCTTACATCTTACATCTCTTCTCTCTGTAGAAATGATGTATGTTCTGTATATCTGCAGAGCTCCCTCAGTTGCCTTTGACACTAGATAGTCTAATTTTTTCCTAGCAAAATAGAGCCAATGCTTTCATCTTTTCCACACATTAATCGTGGAAGTCTTTGTTTTTCCTGAGCATAATTCAATTTGATAAATACTGGTGTCCATAATTCAAGAATGAGAAATGGTCATGATGTAAACTAACAGACTTTCCGCATCACCCTTGGTTTCAGAACTTCCTTCCGGCCCATCTCTCACACTTCTCATGCTTCTATTAGCTTCTTGGTGTACTCAGCAACTATGTGTGCAGCTGTTGGTATTGAATTCCAACTTGCATCACACAATTGCTTTATGTGAATTGGTATATGTTCCTTAAGAGCATCCCACCTATGGGTGGAGCTTGAGAAGAATGTGTATATCTTCTCCACAATGCCAAAGAAAGTGACAGACTGTGTCCCAATACCAACTACATGCACACCAGCAAGACTAAGTGATTGTTACATAACACCACTAATGTGTCCAGACATAGTTACATCATTGTTGTGGTGGTGTTTACCCCTTCTGTGATGAATAATTCATGAGGTGTGTCTATGTTGATTGGTTGTTAACCAATGGGAGAATTTGGGGAGGAGCCGGAGGGATTTTAAGGCTCAGTCCAACACTGAATTGGTCAGAGAGGGACAGAGAGGGACATACACTTACTGAGAAAAAGATAGATAGGGCTGACTGAGTGACAAGTAGGAACTTACACTGTCTGAGAGAGGGTCATATAGAGACTTACACTGACTGAGAGATTGATAAAGGCTGAGAGAGACTCAGTTAGGGTCTAACTGAGAGACAGTTAAGGATTAGAGAGAGAAGAGAGAGGGTTTTAGAACTTCTATGAGGAAAACTAAGTGAGGCGTGTCTGTAAACTTAAGAACAGGGTATGCATGTGATCAACTTTGTCTGTGACCTAACTTTAATGTGTTTGAACTATATTCTTCCTTTGGTTGTACCTAAACACATTGCCCTTTATGAGTTTGATTCTACTTTGTAATAAATAAACTTCTTTCATTTTTTATTAAATTTAGAATCAATCTGAAAGTACTAATTTACTAGAGAAGCTAGTTGATGGCTGTGAAAGAGAAAAATTTGAAGTGGTGCTTATCAATATCCTGTGAAAGGGCCGGGGAGAAAGCACTGTGATGCTACAATTTGGTAGGCAGCTGGTGGGATCTGAAAATCCAGTTGGAATCTGAAGAAAATAGCCAAAATCCAATGTTAGGTTAGCATAGTGGGACACAGGATTGGGGGGGGGGGATACTCATGGATTGAAGATATACTGGTGGGTTTGTGTGAGAAGCCAGTGCGTGAAGAATAGGCCAAATCTGTAACTGGTCAAAGGAGTCTGAAGCTATGCTGGGGGAGGGTTTAGGACTTCTGGCTGTGTGAAGTGGTGACTTGCCAAGGCTGTAAGGAAAGACCCAAGGGAAGTCTTCATCACCAGAGGCAAGGCTTCATTGCCAGTCTCAAGGCAAAGCAATCACCAACCAGGTGATTGCCTTGGAGCAGTTTACTCCACAGTCCCTGGAGAGTTGAGATACTGTATTTAGTTAAGGAAAAACAGCCTAAAACCATTCTGAGTTAGCATATCATATAAATGAGGTCAGGATCAGGGGTTTGCTAAATCTAAAAGAGTAGGTACCTGAGTGAAAAGGGGAACCACAGTTCAGTACCAGTTAAGAAAAATAAACCCCAGCCCCAAACCCATAGGCCTGAGAGAGTCCCATCAAGCACCAATTGCACTGAGGGAAAATCAAATCTAATTATTCAGTACCTAAAAATGAAAAATCCTGTTGGAAATGTGGTCAGTTAGGACATGTGAGTTTTTGATGTGAAGAGAAAAAGTCTAAATTGCCAAACGCAGCCCCTCAGAAGACAACTCTTTGTATAAGAAAGGCATAAAATGGAGACACTAGGCCAATTGCCAAGACAACGGAACCTGAAGCAGTAATTAGGCTGCAGTCTCTGGATGTACCTGTAGCCCAATGTTTCTTGATGAAGCAGGCCAATCTGCTGCTTAAAAACTCTGCGGAAAATATATTGGTGAATGGGAAGAGATACCTGGGACACAGAGATACAGAATATCAGGTTTAAATTATACACCCCAACATTATACCTGCAGAAAGCATAATAGCAGGGAAAACCATCAGTTTGAAACAAATTGTTAAAGAATCAGTGATTCTTAAGGTGGCTGAGGTGTTTATTCGGTATAGACCCTGGTCCGAAATGTGGCAGGTAGCCATTTCTTAGGAGATTCCAGCAGCTATGTTAATTGGTTGGGATCTTACAGAGCATGTCAAGAGTGCTTTTGTTGTTACATGCTCAAAGGGGGGGGGGAGAAATCACCCACTCCAGTAGAAGGTGATATTACAACCAGTGGAAGTCTGGCAGAGGAGCTTCCAAAGAGAGTTTAGTTGATGCAGGGACAGAAGCTGATTTAGTGCTGTTGAGGAACCCACACAGTGCTGGCTTTGCACAGGAGCAGAGAGGGGATCATAGCTTACTGAGTAGTTTTGAACGAGCAGTTTGCAGACCCCTTTAACTCCTGAATGCTCTAGACTAGAGGTATTGTATCCATAAGGGGCTCATGTACAGGGAGATTTTGTCAACACCTTACAGGGGGAGAGGAGAGCCCCATAATCAATTGTTAATCCCTCACAAGTTTTTTTCCCCTCAGAGTGTTTCCAACTTAATTTTTAAACAGAATTTAGCATGATTATTGCTGTTGGGTAAAAACTGTTTCTGAATCTTTCTGTCCGTGTTCCAATATATCTATACCTTCTGCCTGATGGCAACAGTACAAACAGACAGTGTCCAGGTTGAGAAATGTCTCCTATAATATTCTGTACTTTCTTAAGACAGCGGGAGCTGTGTAATTCTTCCAATGTGAGGAGTGAGCATCCGATGATCTTCTGTGCCATACTGATAACCTTCTGGAGTGATTTCCTGTATTGTACCTTACATAAGGAGCTACACACAAAAAAAATCTTGATTCAGTTTTTTAAAGTTAAATGGAAGATCAGATTTGGACAAAGTTTGATGTATGCTCTCGTCCACATTGGATAATACAACTGATGAAGCTGTTTGGATGAGCAGCAAAACGTTTCTATCTCTCAAAAAAAGAGGTCCAGTAGCCATGACTCAACTTCCAGATGAACTGAAAGAGTAGCAGCTTTTTAATGTGTGATTGTCAAAAAGTGAGTCTCTGATTTGCATTCACCTTATTTATAAGGCACACTTTGTGGATCTTAACGCATGCTGTGAAACTTCTGTGTTTTTTGCCTATTATGCCAATAAAGGTTATCTTATCTTATCTTATCAAAAGATATTCCTGTCAATGAAAACCTGATGGTGCCTATGAATGATCTCTGAAGAAGTCCTAATAAATGAGTATTTCACTTTGCCTGCAACTGTACAACAGTATATCAACAGTATATCAATGATCCTCCACTAGTATGAAGCCCCTTCAGCCTAAATTGTTTGCAAGAATAACTAAAAGAACCACATCTAAGACTCACAAACTTTTGTCCTATAGCATCACAAGTTTCTTCTACACAAATCTCATCAGAGGTTGGTACGTGAACAGCTGTTTCACCAAGCCCCTCAGGCATCATTCTTTCTTATTAGCCTTTACCTCTAGCAGATCCTACTAAATCTTCTCTTACAGGGGAAGAGAATCTAATTAAGCAAGAGTATTTCTGAAACAAAACACAAACTGTTATAGCTGAAGTTAACCTAAATCCCCAGATGAGATATAAAACTATTGATATGACTTAACCTCAAACATGCAGTGCAAAACTTCATAGCTGATGGTGATGTTGGGATCTCAAATATAAAGTGCAGTTATCCTTGCACTTGTATGATGGAGTAACCGGTCTCCTGCTTAGCAACAAGGAAAATGGATCCAAATTGACAGGAATGAGATCTGCTTATCGTCCTGGTGATATGCCTTGAAGGAATGAACAGCACAGGCAGTCTTCTTTGCTATGCTCTAAAAATGCATTTAAAAATTATCTTCTGAATATTGCAGGCTGGCCTTCCAAATAGATATTTAAGGACTTGAAAGGTTTTTGCTCCCAATTTGAAACTATAATCCAAATATTCTAGAGTCGGATATGGGTCTTTATTTGGGTCTTAATAGTAACATCCTAATCCTACAGGTTACTTGGCCAGCAAGCTTTGAATTTTTTTTTGTTAAATACGTATTGCCCCCTACAGAATTTAAAGCATGAAAACAGTTTAGCATTATCTCAACTAGACCAGACCTTTTTCAATTTATTCAAGCGACATATTGACCCTCCAGTTTTGCTCATAGGTGATATGAATACTGAATAGGCGGAAATAACTAAATAATGGGTGACAGCTTACATCTAAAGATTTAAATTATCTCTCTGTTAAAAATTCTAATAACTTGGGGATTAACCTTTGGCCTCATTTACAAATACCAACTATATATACAGTTCTGTGCAAAAGACATAGACCACCATTAGATTTGTTGTTTTAGCAATGATCTCAGCCTTTTTGTTAGAATGCAACCAGAAAATACAGGACATTCATATGCAGTATTCAAAAACAGAAAAAAAACAGAAAAAAACAGCTTCTATAGGATTAAGTGGCAAGTATTTAATATGATCTCCCTGTGCACTTGAGCAATAGCAAGCACCTTGCAAACCTAAATGGGATGGAACTCTAATTACTGTCATTGCTGCTAGCTGTATTTGTCCTACTACTTCATGTCAGAATGCTGTGAAAAAGTCATTTACACCAAGTTTATGGTGTGAAAAAGTCATTTACACCAAGACATTGTTGAGCATGACATATACAGTACATGTTGCACGAGTTTAATTCATTGGAAGCTTGCTAATAAGACTGAAGTTCATTCCATTCAAAATGCCAAAGATCACATTTGACAGACATAAAATCATACTTTTGCATCAGCAAGAACACTCACAAAAGAAAACCAACACAAAAAAAACCCTAGATATATTACTCCAGATATCGTATTCAAGCTGTTATAAAGAAATTTGAAGATTCGGGGGAGACCAAATACAAGAAAAGCACTGGATGAGAAGTTTCTTGGAGTTTCTTCTTTGAACTTGGAAGTCCAGTAAGGATGTGACTCAGCATCTGGCAGCTTCATCAGGAAGCCAAGCTGACCTTTCTACAGTACAAAAAACCTTCATCAGGAATGATCTTTCTGGAAGGGTAATAGCCAAGAAACCAATTTTTTATTTTGAAGAGGAAGGGAGAAAAGGCAACGATATACTACAACTCCCAAAGACTGGAATGAAGATAACTGGAAAAGAGTATTATAGAGTATGAATCCAAATCTGAAATTTTTGGGTCCAATCATCAAGAATAGGTGAGAAGAAGACTTGGAGACAGATGGAAGAATGAGTGCTTGTAAGCCTTCAGGGAAACTTTGTGGATGATATGTCCTGGCTTGGGACTGCATTTCTGCCAGTGGTGTTGGTGGTGTTGTCTCTGTATTGATAATGAATACTGACAAGTACAGACAGGTTTTAATTCATCATGCTATTCCTTCTGGACACTGCCTGATTGAAAATTATTTTATTTTTCAGCATGAGAATAATCCCAAACATATTACTAAAGAAGTGGAATCGTATTTGGCAAAACAAACAAACAAAACCTGATAAAACACTGGCACTCCACAGATTTCAGACCTTAATATTATAGAGGCAGTATGGGGTCCACTGGACAGAGTAATAAATAAAAGACAAAATAAATCTAAAGAAGAACTCTTGGAAGTGCTGAAAGAAGACTGGTATAATATTCATGAGCATTTCCCCAAAAGAGTTCAAGATGTGCTTAGTGCCACGGGAGTTTACACTAAATGAATGGGCCTGAAGAAGCCATACTTCAGAAAAAAATGTTCTTTTTAAAAACTTGTGAAAAATAAATGTGGATAATCATATAAAAGAAGAGAGGCTATAATAAGCTGTAGATAAACTTATATGTTCTGCTTCTGCTTCTATGCTTGAAATTGCTACTATTCCTTGTATTTTACATTTCCAATCAATTAGAAATTTTTATATAATATTACCAAACCAGAAATAGATTTTCTACATGACTCATCTGCTGCATGATTTACATCTACATAGCACTCTAATGCATTTAATTCACCAGTTGAATATAACTTTAAACACATCCTGTTAGTTTTATTTAAGTACCTGAAAATTCTTATCACAACTAAAGATGTAAAATTTCTGGAAATTTCTGGAAATGTTGAAGCTAGGGAAAAAAATCAATTTCCCCTTTTTTCAAAGAAAATTGGAAATTTCAGAAAATTGGAAATTTCTGCTATATCAGAACTCCCCCACCCCCTTTCACAGCTTGAAGGTCATTCTGTTACTTTAGGAACATAAAATATGACTATGGACAATTTGACTTGGCATAAAATTGCCACAACTAATATTTTAAAAGATAGTGTATCCAAACAATTATTACAAACAGAATTTACTTTTTAAATAATATCTAATTTATAATTATAAGCAACAAATGGAGTAACAATCTCCTGAATTGTTTACTAGTTTATGTGGAACAAAAAAACCCTCTACAAAACAATGCTTCAAAATCCAGAATTAACCATTCATAAGTCTTTTCCACAGTATTAAATAAAAATAAAATAAAAACCTCCTTCTTGTAAAAAGAATTAAAGAGGGGGGAAATGTATAGAAGGGACTGGGACTAAGTTTCAATGATGGGCATGAAATTTAATCAGAATCATTTTTGTTGCTCTGTATTTTCTTCCAGTGCTTTGAGGCCAAGTGAAGAGGACAGAACAGAACCAAACACACCCACCCACATGCAAAAACAAAAGTGAAAGCTTTTTCTTCTTCTTGTGACAATAGCAGCACCTCCTAATGAAAGAAATGCATCTTGTTCTTGCTTTTGAGAGTTCAGTTTGTAACACTGGATTTTCTTGTCCTCATTGCACAGAAATTAGAATAATTTGATATTATGCATATTTTTAGAAATGATTTGGAAAATATTAGAACACCCTGTTGTCACCCACAAACAATTCTAGAATGCATTGGGTAAAAGCCTTTGCAGGTTTTTAGAACAGATTGACAGATAGACAATCACCAGCTGGTCAGGTTCTACCAAAAGTTTATTCACGGATGCACACCCGGGTCTAACTGCCAGTGCAGAAAGACAAATTCTCAAGACAGATCTCAGTCTCTTTATACTCTTTGAGGATTAAGAACACGACAGCATTCTATACGGATTCACGTGAACATTAGATGCATTTCAGTTAACAAACACTTCCTGACATATTTGCACATACAACGGATGTTCTAATTTTACTGGCAGAACGACAGTTTGTGGTTAGCTTAGAGAAGTTACACAGCAGCTACGAGAAAAGTCCTCTCTATCCCTCTCTTGACACACTTTCCCAGAATAAGAGACAGATCAGATACGAATGAAATATAATGAATTATTAATACATTATTACAACTCTGACACTGTCTTAAAATATGTTATTCATCATGTTAAAAGAAAACATTCCATAATCATTTTTTCTTTTTTCAATTTTTCAGAAAATACCCAAAAGCTTCAGGAGAAAAATGGGAAAAAATAAAACAATATATAATACTTTGGTCATCCTGTTTTACATACAAACATGAATCTGCTATTCCTTTTTAAAAACCTAGTAATTTTAATATTTGATAAATCTTTGTATCCCAGCATCTAGAACTCTGTATTAACCCATAGATAGAATTCCCCCTGTTTACAGATTAGGCTTGGATTTTTTATGAATCCAGGAGGTTGTACTGTATACAATGTTTCTTCTAAATCTCCATATAGAAATGCATTGATGCAAATCTTATGGCTAAGTTAAACAAAAATGTAGTTGTATACATGGAAATATACTGTAGCTGAGCCACTGAGTAGTCAAGCCACTGTTTCTTTTTTCTGAAACATTTAGGGGTCCAAGTAATCTAGAAGTATTAGAAGCCACTCTGATAGACCAGTTTTATATCAGCAGCAGCTGATAAAATATCAGCTTAAATTGATAAAATTTAGGTTGTGCTGGGTGAAAAGTTTTGCATTTCTTTCATTTCAGGTTGTTTGAGAACTCCTTTGTTTTGTTTTGTTTTGTTTTCATATTTGTCATATGCGGGTCCTTTTATTTGACATGAAACATAATGTCTCTTTTAGGTTTTTTCACACCAGGTTTTCCTTTCTTGCTTCTGTCACTCCAAAATCCTGAAATGGAAAGCTACTGTGAAAAAGCCAACACAAGGCAAAACAAATCATTCTACTTCAAAAACAGGCAACAGAGCACAACAAAGACCATCAAAATATACAGTACTTTAGCAGAATACATTTTAAATTATTTTTGAATATCAGTCAAACAGGAAGGCACATTTATAGATACCATGGGAAAACAAGCAAAATAAAAGAAGCACACACATCACTCTCTTCCACAGAAGGAATGATGATGACACATCAGATGCTTCTTCCTGATTGAAGTTGCACCCTGTTCAAGGTAAGCCCAGGTAAGTCAATGGATGATTTTGTTCTGGAGGCTGTGTCCCAGTTCCGAAGAGCACCTGTGCTGCTGTGATTCGTTTTGGAACCAGACCCATTCCAAAATGAAAGGCCCATGCCTAGTATCTTCCCCAGTGGAAGCAATTTTGGTTTTCCATGAATGGGGCAAATCCACTGATGTTGAGAAGACATCACATCCGCTTCACAGGATTGAGAATCGCCAGAAAACATCATAGGACTTTTTATTTTACCCAACACATTATATTGTCCCCCAAAATTCTAAAATGAACCAGAATGGCAAAAATCAGCTGTGTAAAAAATATATGTATTACAAATATTTGAAATTTGGGAGCATTATTCACAGCTGTGTAGATGGTTATGTCATGGTTTTCCCACATAGCAGCTATAGTTTGGTCATGATTCTGTAGCTAAACTGAATTTTGGGGACTAAAAGATTCCTATTCTAATGCAAAAAGGTTAAAAATCTGTCAGTAAATAGTTCCCCAGCTGTATTGTCTGCAGTCAGTATGCATAGGCAATACATATGTGTGTGTGTGTGTTGTGTCATTACAGTCGTGACCGACTCTTCGTGACCCCATGTCCATGGAGCTTTCTTGGCAGGAATACTGGAGTGGCTTGCCAGTTCCTACATATAGTATATAAATAAACAGTATTGGTGGAGGAAAAAAACGCAGCATGAACCTGCTTTTAAAAAATGTTTATTTAGTTGTATTGATATCCACTCATTGCAGGGCAGGAGATCCAGGAGATCATAATTCCAAAGAAAGGATCCCATTCTTGAGGGAAGGACAAAATGGAAGTAAATAACTGATTATGGTTGGAGAGATTTGGAAAAATAATAGGCATAGGTCCACTAAAGTATATCTGACAAGCTCAAATTGCCAAAGATATGCTCATGTCCTTTTTGCCAGATGCTGGTCAAGAGTTTCTGTTTATTTTCTGTTTAGTGTCTCAGTCAACATAATCACTGACACCTTCCAAATGTCACACTTCAAGATGTAATTACTTCACTGCTCACTACTGATTAATCATCACATATTTGTCATTTTATACATTTTACTCAATTTATACAGCTTTGGTTCTACAACAGAAAAAAGCACACAGCAAAACATTTTTGTGCTCTTCTGTTCTCTCCCCACCTCTCACTGTACCATAAGATCAACTTCAGATTTCAGTGACCCTCTCCAGGTACTTCTATGCAGAAAATGCTCATAGGTTTACCACTGAACCCTCCTTCTGGTGGCACTCTAGGATCATGAACTCTAGGTTGCTCAAGTTTGCACACGATGGCTTCCTTCCTGGTAGCCATAGCTGCTTAGTTCTTGAATTCTTCTAACTGCAGCCACCTTCTAACTTCACTTTATTATTATTATTATTATTATTATTATTATTATTATTATTATTATT
>JAHTLZ010003518.1:47070520-47081218 GCA_023846285.1 Phrynocephalus versicolor | reverse complement strand
TATTATTATTATTATTATTATTATTATTATTATTATTATTATTATTATTGGAATCAGCACCATTAAAATGCCCATCACTCTGTTTGCTTTTGTGTATATGGGTTTACTTTTCGGTGTGTACTCTATGAAAAAGTACATTGCACATACTCTGTATAAAGGTGACTAAAATCTCTGTCACCCTGTGTCCAAGATTTCCCACATATATGTTATGATTCATCAGTGGGTCTGTACCATTACGCTTGCAAAATGGTAGAAAAGATCAGAGTATGTTTTTTTTCCCCAAATGTGTGTTTGTCTATCCACCACTATGCAGAATGGAGCCTAATGACAGAAGAGCAAGCTGCTATATCTAAAATATTGGCTACCCAGTCAACCATCTGGTGTTAGTGAATAGGTTTCTCAGCTGGCACATTTGGAAAACGAATGTGCCATCACTGAAACCTATCATTTTAGCCATCAGGCAGCTGATATACCAGATGTCACACAAGTTCCTGGAAGAACAGTGATTTTTGTTGTTGTTGTTTCTGCCAAAAACTGCACTATGTAATGGTGATGATCTGGTTGCTACATGGGTAGACTCCTTTCCCACAGTCTTTAAAGGAAATTGCTGAGTACAGATCACACAGTAAAACTGCCTTTCAACCACTCTCCATTTCGTTTTTTTTTTCCAAAAACGAAGTAAATTAAAGCATACACTTTCTGTGTTGCTACTTCACCCCTGAAAGGCAGCTTACAACTCCATTGAATCATATGACCTCTCACTTTATTTACTGATTTTCTAAATAAACCATCATTCTGCAGTGGCAGTAAACACCATATCCTTGGATGAAACATGCCTCTTACTTGTACAAAAGCTCAAGGTGGAAGGCAAAAATGTTGTTAGTCTGGTATGCTCAAATAGCGCATCCAGAGTTGAGATAAGTATTAGTTGTTGAATTTTATTTATTTATTAAAAATTTGCTGAGATAAATAAATAAATATGGGTACCTCCAAAACTGGTGACATCCATGGGTGGGGATATTTGCCCTCCTGCACAAAAAGGTAACGTCATGGCAGCGCTGGGGAGCCATGTTGGTAGGGGCCAGGGGCAGTCTATTAAGGGACTACTCTACTGGGCCCTGGCCTCTTCTCTGGCGCTGATGCAAGAGGAAGGATCGTTGGGCTCGATTTCGCCCACAGTGTGGCCGAGCCTTCCCTCTGACGGAGCGGGTTGTGCAGTGGTGCAGTCCACACAGTTGGACTGGCAGTCCCTTCTTTGCTTAGGAGGAACAGGTTTGGGTGGTTGATTGAGCGGCAGGGAGAAGGCATGGGTTATTTGGGGAGTGGAGAAGACTGCCTCATGTACGTTTTCTTTTCCATCTCTGGATATGGGCCTCAGGGTGGAGAGGAAGCAGGTGTCAGAGACTGGCCATTTCTGGGAGACTTGGTTTGGATGGGAGAGTGTATGAGCCCCTTTTAATTCTTAGAATTATATCCAATAAGTAAATAAAATGGGATCTTAGTTTAGTATGGGCTTCCTTTGCCTCTCTGTGCAGTAGTCTACCTGTGGATGATACTCCAAAAGAACCCCATGGTGCTTGGTGGCATGAGTGGAACAGTGAGCAGGGTGGGATCTCTAGACATACAGACACCACTCAAGAGAACAAGCATGAAATGCTCGTGTTTTTAACAAAAGTTCAGAAAGTGTGCATGCTTGTTTGTCCATTTAATCTGTATTGTCTTTTGAGGTCACAGTCACAGCACTGTGCTATTTTTAGCTGGGAGGATGTGAACTGAGGAGGGGCACCTGTCTGGTCTTTAAGACCCATTAGGGCACCAGCCCAGGGGGTGAACCCCATTGTCCTCTGTGACACCTGAAGATCCAGAGAAGTGATAATCCTTGCACCCAGAGAACCTCCTTATTCCTTAAAGAACATAGCCTGAAGTTGCTTCCTCCAGTCTTTCAATGGGTGGCTACTAAGATTGGCAACATGATTAGATCTGCATTGAGATGCAATAATTTAAAAAGCCGTATTTTCCAAAACAGAACAACTATTTACCTCAAAGATGAGGGAATGGGGCAAACTGTATGCACATATTTGTAAGCTTTAATTGTTGGATTTGAGCTTGACTGGTTTGGGATTAACATTTAGAGCTGTATTCATTAATTTGAATAGGAGAGAACAGACAGCCTGTCAAAATATAGCCCAGTTCACTAGTCAAGCAGAACAGAAGAGAGAAACACCAGCCATTTACAAAGGACAGTAGCTGATCCCCATCAGTCCCCATCACTTAGTTTTATGGAAAAAGGAAAAGCAGTTTTGTGAAAAAGACTGGTTCGGAGAATATGAATTAATGAGAATGATCTATCCCAAAGTCCACAATCCCAAAACACAATTTGCAGCCTCCAATTAATGATTAAACTTAAGGCATGATCAAGTTTTACCAGCTCAAGTACTACTAAGGTTACCATCCATAAATGTGTTATGGCTCATTTGCTGTACACACAGCTTCTGGGATGAAAACATTTCCTATGAGAATGAGGCACAACATCTATGATTTGTGAATCAAGGATCAGACAGCAAGTGAAATATAGCAAGGACAAATCTGAAAGTCAAGGCAGGACAAAGACAAACACAGTAATACCTCGGATAAAGAATGCCTCTGATAACAATGTTTTTCAGATAACAAATGGAAATTTCTGGGTATAGGGCTGACTTATTTAACAAATGTTCCCTATGGGCTGCCTCGGATAAGAAATGATTCATAATGCCTTGCAAAAAAGTGTATCCAGTATGTATTGCAACCCCTGTAGTCTGTGGAAGGCTGGGAGTTAGAGTGGGGGTTTTCATGTTTTTTCGAGCCATTCTGGATGTGTTTTGCTGAGGGATTTTGACCTTTCAAAATTGGAAAGGCAGGGAGCTAGCTTTTATTAATCTTTACACTGCTTTTCTTTACATTTCTGGTGGTAAAAGGCTGGGGTAGTCATGCTGCTTTCTTCTGTCCATGTTTACATTCTTTTCCATTGGTCTGCAGGCAAGAACAGGATGGATTTCTCTTGCTGCTTATGTTTGTCTGTTTGCATTTTTCCCCATTGCACCTTGGGTAGGAATAGGCTGGGGTAGTCTTGCTAGTTTCTCTTCTCCATCTTTGCATTGCACTGCAGGGGAGGTGTTCTGAAGGGGATGTTCCAGCACTGCAGGCCTTTAAAATACACTTCATAAAGAGGTCTGGAAACATCACCCCCACCCCCAAGCTTTTTTGCCTTTTCTCGGACCTCTGGAATGGATTAATTGGTTTCCCATTCATTTCAATGGGGAGCCACTTTTTGGATAACAAATTTTTCGGATAACAAATTGCCTCTGAGAATGAATTAAATTTGTTATCAGAGGCATCACTGTATCAGATCTCAAACTTTCTGAAAGGAAAGAGAGAAAGAGAGAGTAGAAAAGGTAGCACCTTATTGTACATCTGGGTTTTGTTTTTAAACTTAAATCAAATTTGTTTTCTGTCATAATGCTGAAATCAGACAAGTGCATTATAAAAGAATTGGCAGCATTTTTATTGATAGGCCTTCTTTCCCTGCATATGGCACCTCTGAGACAAGCACCCCAGGAGTGGTTGAGCATTCCACTTGCTTCTGTATGCAAGCAGAGGAAATCTGATTTCTACTGGAGTACTTACTTGTAGAACTGTCAACATGATTTCTGGGGTCACTTTTTCAAATTGTTGTTGTAATAGCTGTATACATTGTGACGCTCATTTACAGAAATGCCATATTTTTATGAGCTTAGCTAACCAGGCAGTCCTGAAACACACGTGCCTGGGCTATCAGTAATTGTCCCAATATGGCATAATGGCTTATAGTCATCTCTGAGATCTTTGAAAAGCTAGCTCTTTCTCACTAGATTTTAAAGTGAGACATTGTGTGGAATGGAAGGATGAAATGGAAGGAAAATGGAAAGGACGATATACATTTTTCAGAGCACATCATGAAATTAATGCCAAGATGATTCTAAATCACTTAAGTATACAGCCCTAAATACACTTCCTGTAGAGTTAATCTCACTGAACACAGTGGAGTTTACCTCTGAGTACACAAATTTAAGTTTGCTTTGTTAGTTCCTTAATCCAGGCCAATATAATATAGCAACATATGTTTATCAAGTGCTGTTACATAAACACTGTTGCAAATGGTAATAGTGTGTTTGAGGGAGAGAGTTAGCATTTTTGAAATATCAACAAGTCTCCTATGGTTATATATCCTTTGCCCCCCACCCAAGACTGAAATAAAGAGACAGACAACAGGCATTGGATTAAATGGGGCTACAACTTTATTAATTTATTAAATCAACATTGTAAAAACAAGGGAGCCTGCATAGTGAATAGGTTGGATACAGAAATTCATTAAGAGCTCCATCACCCAATTTACATCAGTGAGATCCCCATTAGAAGCATGCTGCCCACCTGTTCAGTATGGCTAAAAGGTATAGATACCTCAGGGTAGCCGCTGCCTCCTTGTTAATCTTAATTTATCCTCCTAACCAATGACCAATTATATCCTATTTACTGCAAGAGGGCTACGAAGCACCCTTTGGATGCCCCTGGGATCTCCATAGATTCTATCAGCTATTCACTACCGGCAAGGCTAAGGAGTTACTTGTATGGTCCTAGCCCCCTCCCCCCAAAAGCAGGCCAACCTTGGCCATCGGACTCCCCTGAATCTCTTGAAGAAACAAATCTTGACCATCTGGAGATAAATGTACCCCATCCTGCCTGTATAACTCTGGTTGGTGAAACTTGAGCTGAGGGTGTCTTATGACACCCCTGAGACCACCTTGCCTCACTTTTCCGATCTTTTGATTGACACCCTTCCAAGCACAATCAACCTTACCGGGATTTCGAGCATCCTGCCAAAATAGTAATGGCAAAATTTCTAACCACAAAAAACGCATCTTGGGAAAACAATGCTTCAGCAATGACTTCTAAAATGAGTGATTTGCCTGATCACCAGGTCAAGTCATTGCCACTGAGGTGGATAACCAAAATGGCTGGAGTATCAACCATGCAACACTGCAATATCAAGGAAAGAAATCTCTCCCACAGCATGCCTCTTCGACCTTGCCAGTTGATCCATGCAGATGGGCCCAGGCCTAAATCTCTGCCCCAGCTGGTTCAACTTGCTTGCACTGCCACCCAATATATAAACCTGTGCCCACAGATGAGCACCCAAACTCTGGAAAACAGCAACAAACCTTCAAAACAAGAGAACAACAACAAGCAAAGACCAGTCCTAACAGTCAGACAAACTCCTAACATAAGTCTCATACTTTTGTGAGGTCCATCTACCTACTGGCTGAATCACCCAATCTAGTACCCTAAAGCAGCTGCTGTGGAGGCAGCTCTGATACAAAATGAGTGCATCCCAAGGTGCAATCCCCCAAATCCAGCCTTATCTAACCCCTTGGACGTCATGTACCAAAACTGATACTTTTTCAAAGGTGTGCCATCTTGATGTAAAAACACACTTCCTTCACTTTTGCCACTTAGCTCCAAATACTGTGTTACAGCTAAGTATGGACAAATTTCCTTAATATGACAAACCCCTAACTCTATTAACTTCTCCAACCCCAATTGGTCAGTTTTGGGAGTTCTTAACGTCACTATTAGCTGGTCTCACATGACTAGCAGGTCCACTCTTTGCAAGGCGGCTTGGGACTCATCCATCCTGGAGGCCACAACCAACTTGCTGACCTGAAAAGCTCCAAAAAATGCCAGCAGTGTCGTCTTGAACAAGGCTGCTTTGTAGCTATCCCTACAAACTGCCCACTCAACCCAAGCTCAACCTTATTAAACCAGTCTGTGAAATGGGTGAATGCCTGTCTGACCTCCTACCCCTCTCTTTGGCCCATCCTTCAATCATCCTGGAAACCCTGCCATCATTAGTTGGGTGAGCAAAGCCTTTTACCTTAGCATAAAAGGCGATGGCCACCATACAGCCCTGGATTGAACAGGGAACTAAACCCTTCCAATGAAGAAAAAACGCAAACTGCATGAGCAACTCAGGGTCAGCAGGCCATGCTTGCTGGCTATCCTCACCGATACAAAAACACTCAAACTCCAAGCATGCAGCAGCATAACACCTCCTGGTAGTAGGTGCCAGATGGGCCTCCATCTCCCAATCCTCCATACCTCCTCTGGAAGCATTTCTGGAAGGAGCCTCACCACTGGAGCCAACACCCTGAACCTCCAAATCTGTTGACATGACAGGGTGTCAGCCAGCTCATTCTGAACACCTGGCACATGCTTAGCATAAAACACAATATTAAGCCTCAAGCATTTTAACGTGAAGTCTTGTAACAAGACCATAACTCTGGGGGACCTGGAAGTCAATGAATTAATAATTTGAACCACTTCTTGGTTGCCACACCAAAAAAGTGACAGCAGTGTTTGCCCAACGCTCCCCCCAAAGCCACAGGGCTCCAGCTATTGCAAAAAAAAAACTCTAAGAATGTCAAATCTCTGGTAACCCCCAACTCTCTCCACTCTACAGGCCACTGCCCCACATACCAACTACCTTGAAAGAACATGCCAAAACCTAACACCCTCAAAGTATCTGTATACACCTGTAAATCCGAGTCCAGCAGCAGCTCAGACTTCCCAAAAGAAACCCCGTTAAACTCCTCCAAAAATCACAGCCAAACTTGCAAATCTTCCTTAACTCTCCTAGACAACCTCCACTGATGATGAGGCTTCTTCAGCCCAACCATGGCATCACAAAATCTACATAAGAAAATATGGCCAGGTGCAATAACTCTGCATGTGAAATTAAAGTGCCCTACTAACACCTGTAATTCCTTCAGGGTTACCATTTCCTTGCCCAACATTGACTGGATTCACACTCTCAAATCCTGCAGCTTGTCAGATGATGATGATGATGATATATCCATACTAAAGCACCTGGCTAGCCCTCAATTGAAAACTCCAGCCCTACTCAGCCCCAACCACTTATTGTTTGTTTCTTTGTTTCTTTGTTTCTTTGTTTGTTGTTGTTGTTGTTGTTTAAACAATGCAGAGGGGCTCCCCTACATTCATGGGCCTCAAACTAGCAAGCCCCTGTGACCATCCACACACACACACAGCTCCAAGGATTGCTGAATAAAGCAGATTAGCTAGAACCATTTCAATCGGTTTCCAGGCCTGGTTACCTGATGGACACAGCTTTCGTTGCCTCGGTAGATGATCTCTCTAGGTAGGGTCTAGCACCTTTGACAACTTCTCTGAGGTTTAGACTAAAATCTCCAGCAGATTGACCACTCCCATGAAATCAGATTTACCAACCTCCACTGGCACTTCCTTTAATCAGAATCTGTCAGTTCAAATCAGCCATACAGTCCACAAAGTGCAGGTTAAAAGGTGACTGTCATGTATCCTCAAGCTAGGCTTAGATATAGAAATCCTCTCCTTGACCTGTCCATGCTCATACATTCATTCCCCTGTGATGCTTTTCTGTAAGGTTTTGGAGGAGCCAGAAAATATGTTTGTTAGAAATTAATACTCCTCTGAGTACAGAGGAATACTGTGTCATCTCTCTCTGGTGTGACTGCTTTTTCTTTGTGTTTGAAATCAGAGTGGACTGTCCGACCCCATACTGACAGAATTATTTGGAAGCAGAGCTCAAGGGAGCAAGAATACAGAGGCATCCTCTGAATAGGGCCAGTATTTTTTTTAAACACAGGGACAGTCAAAGGTCAAGTGCCCCTGAATTTTATCTTTGAACAACAGCAATAGATCCGAGTTAGGCACTTGGGCTTTCACTTCAGGGATGCTCCCAAACAGGTTTCATTATAGATCTTTTGAGGAGTTACAAAAGAACCTGACCTATTATTTCCCTTTACTTAAGCAGGTGAGCTACAACCACTCTATTAGCTGCCCTTGCAAGGCCTTTAATAAAGGCCTTTTGACCCTTTATTAGGGCTTTATCTTCAGTGAGGAAATAGCTGCGGCATAGACGGGGGGGGGGGTTGTGTGCCACATTGGCCATGGGAAAATAAAGAGATATAATGCAATAGGCCAACACTTTCTGAGGGCATGAGAGGTTTCAACTTAGGGTAGCTAATTAGGATAGCTAATTCTCAGCTTAAGGAGTAGGGGTGGTAAAACAGTGACGGCTCCATCTTCAATTTTCTCAAGGTATAGTAATGAGATGGTTTCAGAGGCAAGCATGTTGACTCTCCACACCTATATCCCAGAAGCCAACTGAGGACTACACCTATTTTTGTCTCTTTGATGGGACAGTCTTGGTGACCTGAGCAGTCCCTCTGTCCTCTCTTGCTTTTGCTTGTCTTTCTACTTTCCTTGTGCCCTTTCTTCTCCTTGCTGGCTGGGATGATTCCTTTTCCTCTCCTCTACAAATCCTGGAAGACTGGTTAAGATGGGCTACAGAAGTCAAACCTATATATCCCCAAAGAGTTTCTCATCAGGAAAGTGACCCCCAGGCATCTAGAGATCCAAACTTGCAGAGAGAGAAGCTCCTGATGACTCTCCTCTACAAGCCCTCTAGATTTGGAGGGGGGTGGGAATGGGTTTCAGATATCTGAAATATATACTCAAAAAGTGAAGTCCTTTTTAAATTGGGTTAAGGAGACCCAGTCTTCATGAAACTTAGAGGGATTGTAGGGGAGAAAAACAGGAATCAACTCTGCATTATTATTGGAGTATCTAAGTGCCTGGGGAGAAATTTTCTGGGGGATAATATTGGGGTTGTATGAGTCACAAATAAAAAAATCTCATCTCCACCTAACCTGGAAGATTTATTGAGGAGTGTCATGATGCGTCCCACCAAATTTGGAATCCCTAGGTTCCCAGGGAGGCTATTTTATACTCATGAATTAATGAATTAAAAATCACTGAAAATTCATCAATTCATATTCATCAAGGGACTCCCATTTGTAAGGAATATGGGTCAACAAATTTTGAAGATATTGGCACATTTGTCCAAAAAATGATTACGGCAGTTTTTCAATTCATCCCCACCTCTAATCATGAAGTTGGAAGGGGGCTACAAGGCCACTGAGTCCAACCTGCTGCTTCATGCACGAGTACAAATCATAGGCTATTTGTTAGATGATTGTCTAAACTTCTCTTGAATGCCTCCAAAGTTGCTCCATCCACCACTTCTTAGGTTACTGCTGTACTGCTCTAATGATTAGGAAGCTTTTTCCTGATATTCAGTTGAAATATGGCTTCCTGAAACTTGAGCACATTATTTATGTGTTGCATTATAGGCAGAATGACAACAGATCCTGTCCCTCCTCTATATGACAGCCTTTAAAGGATTTGAAAGGGGCTTTCATATTTCCCCTCCTTTTCTCAGTGCTAAACATTGACAGTGCTTTCAGTCTTTCCTTGTAAGACTTCAATTCCATCCCTTTAATCATCCTTGTTGCCCTTCTCTGAACTTCTTCCAGTTTGTGAGCATCCTTCTGGAAGTGCAGTATCCAGAACTCAATTCAGTACTCAAAATGAAGTCTAAACAATGCCAAAGAGAGGGGGAACTATACTTCTATTTAGGGATAGGCACGAAATGCCAAAATGGCATTTCATTTTGTTTTTGTTTCTCCCCCCCCCATTTCATTTATTACAAAATGTTTTTTTTTAAAGTTCATTTCATATTTCTTTTCATTTTGTATTGTGTTTTTTTATTATTTTTTAACACTGTTGGGGCCATGGTCACGTTCCCCACCCCCGCTGACCAGCTGGCCCGTGGGAAGGCCAGTGGTTGGTTTTTTTTGTTCTTTTACCCTAGCGCGGACCAGTTATAAGTTATAAGTGTTTATAAACACAAAGTATGTGTAATCATATATGATAAGTTTCATATAAAGACACATAACACGTAGTCCATCATTCAGGGAAAGCTTGTCTGAAGAGAAAGGTCTTTGCCTGTTTCCGAAAAGACTGCAGAGGTGGGGAAGTCCTGGCCTCTCTGGTGGGAGGGAGTTCCAGAGTCTTGGCGCAGCAGCCGAGAAGGTCTACCATCTCCCATTATCAGAAAGAGCCATTAATCTTCACTCTCTATGACTCTTCCAAGATAAAATGAATGAGAAAACTTTTGCTCTCAGCAAAATTGCACCTTGCACTGTAAGATGGTGTCAACAATCCTAGATGATGGGCCATCATGACCTTAGTCTTCCTAGCTTGGCTAACCGCATAATATTTGCTGAGACTGGTGCCCACGTACTGTAAGAGATTGGCGCCAAGTTCTCAGTTGGCAAGTTTTGCTGTTATGCTAAGTTTTGCTGTTATGCTAAGTTTTGCTGGGTTAACCTGACCCTGTACCCTGTCAGCACATTTGGATCTGCTTATAATATATTTTGATTTTGAGACATGCTCATCCATCCCTATCAGTATATTTCCCCACAAGAAATAATGTGAACTCTGATGATTTGTTCTGGGCCCCATAGAGCACATACTGTATACACAAAATTCCAAAACTCACAAAAGAAATTGGCTAGAAGTCCACATCCACACCATGGTTTAGCTACCTGATTGAGGTATCTGCTCTGTTTGGGATTAACAGCTGGGTTTTACTCAGTTTTTAAAAATCTGACAATAATATAATGCAATTTCTAGACATATACAATTTAACTAGCTGCTCCACACCTAGAAATTGTTTAAAAAAGAATGGATGTTGAAAACAAATTATATACATATATATAT
>JAHTLZ010003518.1:47048749-47065520 GCA_023846285.1 Phrynocephalus versicolor | reverse complement strand
AAAAAAATCGTAGTAACATTTGAGGTAGGAAAGTGTACCTTTTTAGAGTGACACAAAGAAAAGTTAATTCTGAACTCTGGACGCTGCTTTTTGAGAAAACATCTCCTTCTAGAAATACTTTAAGATGAAGTACAGCAATGAGGAGTGCTGCTCCAGTGTTTCAGTGGTTTGCCTCCATATATGTCTCCGAGGGCCAGCCTTTCAAAAGAAGCCAAGCCCGCTTAAGGTCGCACATTTGGAACTGCTTGGCGCTCACAGAAGTGGAGTACTGGTGCTGTTACCTTTGAATACTGGAAAGATTGTCAGACTTCAGAAAACTTTTAATTTTGGAATACCTTGGTATTTTAACATCCCAATAAGCCTACTGTTTATATTTTTAGGCATGCTTCGTTTTTACCTACATGAAGGAGCAATTATGTGCACTGTTGGGCTGCGCTTAGTACTCCCACTGTGATGTGCAGATTCACATCCCTTCCAGAGAGACACTCGATCTTTGCAGAAGAGTGCTCCACATAACCATCCATCCATCTTGGCTGCCGCAACTGTTTATCATCTTGGGAGTACCACCAGATTGCCTGGCATGACTCATCTGTTGAATCTTTTTAAAAAATGTACTTTTCTCTCTTTCTCTTTAAATCAAGTACATTCCTTTTCATGTTTCAGGGAAGATGCCTAGCAGATGTGATGAAGCCAGTGGGAGATTCTTCTGGAAGAGTTTCTCAAGTGAAGCCACTAAACCTAGTTGTTTAAAAATAGTCTTTTCCTGCAGCTTGAAAGTAATGTGTTTCCCCTAAACTGATCGTTATGAATTCCCCTTTTCACCATTTTTAATCAAAGTAGAATGTGTTGAATTGCAAATGGGCAGAGAAAAAACATGAACTGTGGAAAGGCCAGTCTGCTCATCTGTAATTTTAGTCCGTGACAGTTTAAAAATTACCAAGATAAATACTGTGCTAAATAGGTTCATAAAGGTATGATTTCTTTTTGCAGAACATATTTATGTTTTTCAAACTTCTCTTTCATTCTAAAAAGTGACGGCAAGATGTGGTGCCTACATCCTTCATCTCTCTATGTTGGAGCTGTGGGAGAAGAGAGCCATAAAGCTGCAGGTGGCCTGGGAAATATTCAGGATTGATCTTGCATATTACAATTCTCACCCATTGAATCAGTTGGAGATCCAAATGTACCATGGCATGCACTACATTGGCTGGAATCCTGCTGCACCTCTTTCTCCTATTATGTGCAGCTCATTGAAAATGTTCCAAGAATATCTCAACTGTGCAGTTAGGTGCATGGCGGAGGGAGGGAGGGAGGGAGGGAGGGGAGAGAGAAAGAGAGAGAGAGATAACATTATTATGCAGATCATATAATATTTTGTTACTCTTTTGATATTTAAAATTCCAGAAACAGGAATATAGTTTTTGTTCGCTTCTTTTGTTTCTTTAGGTTATAGGAGGAGAAAGAGGAAGAACTCCATTTCTGTTTATACCTTGCTATGAGTAATTGGCTTTAATTGACAAGGGATCAGCACACTACTGGGATACACACAAGTAAGTTTCTGGGGTGTTTGCAGTTGGAGTACAGCTGCTTTAAAGACCTCTGCTAATTTAAACTGCTAATTTAAACTGTAAAGAGCCACCTTTATTCAAACAAAGGAAGCAGCTAGAAGCTTCTTCATGTGATAATATTTAACAAGATTTTTAAAAATAGAAAATAATATTCAGAAGCTCATTCATTTAACCTTTGAAATTACTGCAATAATACCTTGGTTTAAGAGTAACTTGTTTTAAGAACGTTTTACAAGACAAGCAAATATTTCTTCTAAATTTTGCCTTGACCAACAAGCAATTTCTTGATATACAAGCACCGAAGCAGGTCACATGATCACAGGTGAGCCAATGGTGGCTCTCCCTCCCCCCCTCCTTCCCCCTGCTGAATTATGGGTGATTGTCTGGCACATTGTATTTCAGACAGCCCCCAAGGCAGAGGGAGGAGAGAGAAATAGAGGTCTTCCTTACATCAGCGACAAACATCTTCAAAGTGGAGAGCAGACTAGGGTTTTATTTCTCTTTATATTTTTCTTTAATCTGTTTTCAAGACTCTTTCTTATTTTTTCAAACAATTTCCAGTCATGGGGCAGGTAGTCAAGTATATATATGGCTGCAAATTTCACTTTCTCTTCAGACATGCTTTCCCTGAATGATGGACTACATATTATGTGACTTTATATGAATCTACCATACATGATTACATAGACTTTTATTTATAACCACGTATAACTTTGTGTTTATATGTCCCTTTTGGATGGTCTACCATGCATGATTACATTGAATTTTTACTCTCTCTTTAACTGCTCAAGTTCTCTTGTAGCTTTAATGTTGTTGTTTAGGGATTTTTCTCCAAGAATGCTGCATGTGTAACTCCCATGGATGCTGTCTGATCTGGTCAGCATTACTACAATTCTGGAAAGGAATTTGTGCTGTAAGATGTCCTTCAATTCCCTGGTCTCAAATTTGAATACGTCTTTTACATCCCTCATTACTGTAAGCTGCCTTGGGTTCTTTTCCAATGAGAAGGGGGGGGGGTAAAAATACAAAATAAAATAAATAAATAAACAATTGTGTGGACGTGGAGTTCAAGCCAACTTCTTTTGTGAGTTTTGTCATTTTGTTTGTACAATATGTAGTTTATGGTGCCCAGAATGAATTGTCTGAGTTTCCGTTATTTCACATGTGGAAGTTTGCTTTGCTATAAGAGTGTTTGGGTTTACAAGCACATTTCCAGAACAGATTATGCTCATAAACCAAGGTATTACTGTAGTCTTTTGCTTTGTGGCTGAGGATGATCTCAAAGCAAGATTATCCAGTTTACTCTCAAGTATGGAGACACCAGCAACAGCAGTTATGGTCTCCTGCAGCCTGAGAGGAGATAACTGAGGTGAAAGTTAGAGAGTCAGAAGGGAGGCACGCCCACTCCCCCTTTCCTCCCCAGCTGGAGATCTGCTCCAGTTATGCTGCCTTGTGTGGGCAGTTCCATGGAGTTAATATAGACCAGTGATAGCAAACCTTTTACAGATTGAGTGCCCAAACTGCCATTCAAAACCCACTAATTGTTCATAAAGTGCCAATACAGCAATTCAACGTGAACACAGGTGGCTGTGAAGGGGCAATGTCAGGTGCCCATAGAAAGGGCTCTGATGCCACCTTTGGCACCCATGCCATAGGTTCACAAACACTCCTATATACCCTTTTCTTTAAAAAAAACTTTAAAGAATTAAATATTTTCTTTTACAGTCCTTCACACTTGTTGAAAAACAGCCTAAATACTTGTTTTTAAAAACAAACAAACCCTTAACCTTAATTTTAAAAGTTATGAAATGAAGCTATCACAATCAGAAAGTAATTGCTTGTCTGTTAGAGTATACAGTATGTGCTGCTATTTCTTTTTTATTGAAATAAAAAAAAGTTTGTTAATACATATATTTGAAAATGTATTCTTCATCTTAACAACAAAAAAAACCACTAATACTATTTTACTGTGAAATTTGCATTATCTGAACAGGCAAGCAATCTATATTTAGGCAATATCTAGAAAGAGAAAGAGCAAAAAGGGAAAAAAAGATTGTAGGTACAATGTAAACTAATGTTGCATTTAAACTGGATCTGAAGTGGAAGAAAAGCAACTTCCTGGATTCCTCTTTGTCACATTTACAGTAGACCTACCAAAATATGTAGATTTTAACTTGTTCAGGAACAATGTGCCCCTATTTGCTTTTGTCTTCTTTAGATAGCATTCAGTCTAATAACAGTATGAAACTTATTGGTCAACAGAATCCAGGAATATTGATGAGCAGCTTATTTCCACATTTTACATGTAGATGCATTCATAACAATTATGGATCCATTATTCTTCTGAAAAAGAATTAGAGGCAGATAGAAATAGAGTGGAAAAGAAGAGTAAATAAGTGCATAAACATGCTCAGCACTTATACAGGAACTTTGTGTGATTTGAAAAGAAAGGACCATATAAAGGAAAAGAGAAATACATAGAAAATAATCACGCCTTTTCTTAACATCTATAAATATGCATGATTTGGTTGCACAATGGCTGCTAGGTTTGCTTGTGTTAAAATCAAGTCCATGTACTTTTAAAACAGCTTTTCTAATTTCTATCAACTGAACTAATGTCTTTATTTCTCATAAATAGACCAAGGCTGCCACCTTCTGGCATCTCACTGGCCTGAGCAAGTTTTATTTTGTAGCACTCAAGGAGCTCTCAAATATACAGGGAGGCTGCTGCCATCCAGTGACAAGTTTAGCAGACTAGCAACTTGCCAATATTACTTTTTTTTTAATTTGATGGGATTTGAAAAGTAGTTTGAAAGTCCAATTTTACTTTCAAAAAACCCTTGAAGGAATATTAAGTTTACAAATCCAAATTTTAAAAGAATTAAATGTTAGCAGCTTTCTTTATACAGTGTTTGTGGTACTGTACTAAACTAGGAATTGAGTTTTTTAAATATAAATTTATCCCATTTCTGGACTAAACACTGTAAACAAAAAGTGAATATCTTTCCTTATTAATAACAGAAAATAAAAAATAGATTCTTTTCTTTATAAGAATTATATAGAATATAATATATGTTAGATACACTTGAATCAGTGATGATGTGATGAGTGAGCTCTCCTGTAAGCTCCAATAATTCAACAGGGGCTATTCTTATTGCCAGTTGCTATGCTAAGCAATAGGATTTCAGTCTACATATATTATATTTGAATACATACAAATGCATATCTCAAAAATATCCTCTAATACTTTTCACTTAATGGGTAAAAATACATAGAGATGTGTACATAAGCAAAAACAAAAGTTCAAACATTTCATAGGAAATCTGGAAGTTGAGTCATGGTAACTGGACTTCTCTTATGCAAATAAAACATTATCACTACTCAGTCAAGCAGCTTTGTCAGTCTGAAGAAAGTTAGTGGCAAGGCATCCACTATAACAAGTTCACCTTGATTTCACCTCACTCTGGTCTGAATAAGCTATTTACGTGGAGAATGGCCTGAATAGGGCTCATTTGGTGGATAATGGCCTGGAATGTGTGAAAGTCCCACCTATGCAACCCTTCCCAACGCCCATTAAGTATAGCTGTGTCCTTGCTGGTGGAGGTGTGAAGTGCTTCTGATTTGTCTGGGGAATAAAATGCCAGCATAAGTGGGAGACAGATTGTGCCTAAATCTACCAACTCTGTTGAGAGAGGGATTTTCAATACACACATGAATGGCTTCCCTGACCCCTCTCCCCTCTCTTGAACCATCTCTCTTCTCTAATTTGTGTACATCCTCATCTTTGAATGAGTGCCCTCTCTCCTTCAAATGAAGGAACAAAGCTGATTCTGGTCCTGAGCTGTTGCTCCTCCTGTGTTGTGCCATCCTTCTGTTTAATGGCTGTTTGATTTCTCCATTGTAGAGTTCTGCACACTCACTGCATTGGATTGCATATACTATATTGCTCCTCTCGTGTTTTCCTTTAACACTGCTAAAGGAAAGTGTTGGGTCCTTTGGGAGGACAAGTCTCTGATATGGTGTGTTTGTGGGTTTGAAGTAAATAGGGATGTGGTGTTTGCCAAAATTCCTTTTAAGCTTTTTAAACACACCAGCCATGTAAAGAATGGCCAGGTTCTTCTTTTGGCTCTGGGTTCATTTGAAGGACAAAGGGCATCCATTCAAAGATGAGGACACATGTGTATGGGTGTTGGGAAAGGTTGCACAGGTGGGATTTTCATGCAGCCTCGAACATTGTACATCTAATGAGCCTATTCAGGCCATTGTCTACCTAATTAGCCTATTCAGACCAGGGTGAGGTAAAATCAAGGGGAACTATAAATTGGAGGACCCACCATGAACTTTACTCGGACTGATGAAGCTGCTTCAATGATTAGTGAATAATTTTGATCTCACAAGGAAAGAAATCCAGTTGTTATGTCTCAACTTCTGATTTTTTAATTTTTCTTCTTTTCTTTTTTCTGGTTTTCTTTTTCTTTTTGTTTTCTATTTTCTTCAGCCAAAGTCACCTTTATTGGCATAAAATAGTCGTTAAAATAGTTACAATAGGCAAACCTCTCAGTGCCTGAATAGCGACCATATTAACCTGGGGTTACAATAAACCTGACTTAAAAGGAAGCAGGGCTATTCTTTTGGGAAACTAGTAATAAATATTTGGCTACTAGCTCTGTCACGCTTTTATCTTTGTCTGCCAAGAGAGTAGCAGTAATAGTCTCAGGGGTTATTGAAAATTTGGTAATAATACAGGCAATTAATTGTTGTCGATTAATATGATGGCCAGGACATCGAGTCAGAATATGTGCAACAGAATCAGCTTCCAACCTGCAGAATTTACAGAGTCTGCTCTTGTAAGGCATTTTAGAGTATCTTCCTAGAGTGACGGTGGAAGGAAAGATGTTCAGTCTTGCCAACATAAATGCCCTTCTCTCTTGACGATTCAAGAGATTCTTGAAATAATTTGAACCAAATTCTGGGTTGAGGTTTAGGCCATAATATAAAGGGGAGCAAATTGGATTAACTCTTCCAACAATATTCTGTCTCTCAATGTCCCAAAGTCTTTGACGAATAAAGTTGTATATGAATTGTTCATTGCAGTTGGATAAATAGTCCAGATCAATTCCAATTGACGCTATCTTTATGCAGATGTTCTGATACCATTTGGATGCATAGGTGTCACTTAGTAGATCGTTTAGCAGGGAATTGGGGCGCGTTTGAAAATGGATGCGTAACCAATACTTGATAGTGGCCGTCCACGCTAGTGCTGAGGTAGGTTGATTGAGTTTGGTACACCCAAGATACGACGTAAAAATAGCTGCAATACGATCTACTTCCTGATTGGCAGCCTTAATCCAGATTGGAACTCCATACAGGAGTTGGTTAGTTACTTTGGCCATGAAGACTTGGAGTGCGGCTGGAACATACTGATTCCCAGAGTGAAAATGGAACCTTGAAATTGCCAGGAGGTGATTTTTTGAGGCAGCTATGGTGGCTTTTCAGTGGGATGACCAGTTAAGTCGATGATGGAACAGGAAACCCAGATACCTAAAAGTTGTAACTTGTTCAAGGGGTTTACCTCCAAGTGCCCACGTCTCCTTTGTCCAACTTTGGAAAAGATTAATACTTTAGATTTTTCAGTATTGATGGTGAGCTTGTTAAGTGCACAATATTCCGAAAAGGCCGACAATAAGTGTTTAAGTCCTACCCTAGAAATGGACAAGAGTACAGTGTCGTCTGCATACAATAACAATGGGACTGGGTGGGAATTCATTCTAGGAGCATGGTTTCCTGCTTTGGCTAGATGTTCTGATACATCTGACATAAATATATTAAAGAGTGATGGTGCAAGGATACATCCCTGCTTAACACCCTTGGTAATTGGGAAGTTCTCAGATAGATAACCATTATGGTTTAAATGCACTTTACCAGTGTTCGCTGAATATAGTTTGCGTATCAAAAATAGCAAATGTGGGTCCATGCCCAGTTTAGTTAGTTTGGTCCATAGGAGAGATCTATTGATGGAATCAAATGCTTCTCGTAAATCAATAAATGCAGCATACAACTTCCCCTTGAGTTTACAAGAGTATTTCTCAGCTAAAAAATCTAGCACAAGTGCATGGTCAAGGGTAGATGAACCCGGGCAGAAACCAACTTGTTCTTTAGGTGGGAGTTGGTTAACACACATCCAGTCTGAGAGACGGGTCAGAAGTTGTTTGGCGTACAATTTCCCTATCACTGGGAGCAAGCTTATTGGCCAATAATTGGATGGTAATTTAGGATTCCCTTCTTCTTTCTTCTTTTTCCCCTTTCCTTTTTCATTCTTTATTTTTTTTATCTTTCTAAATATTTTTCCAGATAACCTAAACTGGATGACTGACAATCTTCACGGACATGTCACAGGCAAAGTGTATTCCAAAAGATGTGCGGATTTTGGTGAGAACAGAGGGGGAAAAGTCTCACCATTCAGAACCTGCTCAGGAAATGAAAGACAGCGAGATTTTGAAAAACCCAGAAGAAATGAAGCCTGGGCTCATACCTGGGGGAGGTGTGAACAACCCATGCATGGTGTTTTGATATAAACACCATAAATTGAAATACAAGGGGAAAAAACTGGGGCAGCTAAAAAATTCTGTAAAATAAATTCTGTAAATAAAAATAACAAGGCTTCTGGTCCCAGGCTCATGTATATAGTCCTGCTGCGTGGCCTTAGTGTGGTCCATCAGATCCAGCTGCAGGCCAAAAAAGCTCTTTGGTGCTCAAGTATATATGATTTTTAGAGTAGCTCTCCTTTCTTTACTATGAGGGAAACCTTGGGGTACTTTTGTTCAACATTGCCTCTCACCCCATGTCTCCTAATACTTTAAAAAAATATATATACTGCCTTCATCGGCTTATTCTTAATTGAGGGACAGCACACTGGAGATGAGCCAGAACACTTCACTGAGGCATCTCTGAAATCATAAAACCATAGAATAGTGAAGTTGGAAGGAGCCTATAAGGCCATCAAGTGCAACCCCCTACTCCATGCAGGAATACAAATCAAAGTATATCTGCCAGGTGGTTGTCTCTTTAATGCCTCCAATCTTGGAGCACTCACCACCTCTTAAGGTAACTGGTAAGGGTGAAGCATTTTGGAAGCCCATCAAATGTTGGGTTGTAATTTGGCTAGTTTATTACAAGCAATGAATTAGCACTGCTAAAGGAAAGTGGTTTTGAATCACAATTTCTTCTTTATTAATTTCACATTATATTAGGACAGTTTCATTCTGGTCTCTTGCAAAATTGCAAAATGGCACTATGTGCTGGTTTTCCAAACCACTGAGGTTAATTTGCGATAAGTAACTTTCTGTTCCTTTTTCATCTGTGCAATATCCACATTCAGAAATATATATCTGTCTGCAAAATAATCTTAAGGCAGAATCTTACCAGACAATAGCAAATTTGACTAACAGGGCTATGCGGATCCTATGAATGGCCTTTATCTTCTTTCCTTCCTTCATCTTGAATACTATTTTGAATAGGGTTTTAAGGAATATTCAAAATTTTATTAGCATTAGAGATGGGCACGAAATGCTAAAATAGTGTGTTTCATTTCATTTTTGTCTAATTCCCTTCTGTTGGTTTCATTTCATTTGAAAGGATTTTTTTTAAAAAAAAATCATATCATTTTTCATTTTGTTTCATTTTTTATTGTGTACAGTGTGTGTGTGTGTATGTGTGTGGTTCTTGTGTCAACTTCCCGCTCTGATGGGGGTGGGAAAAGGCAGGATTTGTAAACTTTATTTTTGCCACCCCAAGTGCTGATCAGCTGTGGTACGGGCTTCGGGTGGCCAAAAGACAAACCATGTTGGAGATGTGTAATATCAAGGCTTAAAAACAGGGTACTTAATGGACCAGATGCAGGAGATGGCACTTTTTGTTTCAGCCCCAAGTGCCGATCAGCTGTAGCTAGCTTGGGTCTCAGCAAAAAAAAATGCTCCTTTCCTCCATCCTTTCTGTATTTATTTATTTATTTGCTGAGCCCCAAGCTAGCTACAGCTGATTGGCGCTTGGGGCTCAGGAAAAAAAATCGCTCCTTTCCCCCAACCGATGGAGTGGGGGAAAAGGAGGGATTTTAAAAATTTGGGGGGGGGGCCCTTGGGGCTCAGCAAAAAAAAAAAATATTCCTGTCCCTCCCAAGCCATCGGGTGGAGGAAAGGAGTGAGTTTTTCTTTTGAGCCCCACGTGCCAACCAGCTGTGGCTAGCTCGGGACTCGGGGGGGGGAAAGATCCTTTCCCCCACCCTCTCTTAATATTTATTTATTTATTTATTTATTTATTTATTTATTTATTTTTGCTGAGCCCCAAGTGCTATAGAGCAGGATTGGAGCTGTCAAGAAAAGTTTACACATCCCTACATAAGAAAAGGAGCACTTTTTTGTGAGCCCCAAGCTAGCTACAGCTGATCGGTGCTTGGGGCTGAAACAAAAAGTGCCATCTCCTGCATCTGGCCCATTAAGTACCTGTTTATAACCCTTGATATTACATATCTCAGACATGGTTTGTAACCTGTTTTTATTTATTTATTTATTTATTTATTTATTTATTTATTTATTTATTACACTTTTATACTGCACCATTTCCCAGAGGGACTCTGGGTGGTTTACAGATTAAAAAAGCATCAGATAAAACAGTAATAAAAACAATAGCGGGAGGACAACAATAAGGGCAGTAGAAGGGAAGCCCTCAACAAGATGGACTTTTCCTCTAGGAATCTGTCTAGTCCCCTTTTGAAGGCATTCAAGTCAGATGCCATCACCACATCCTATGGCAGGGCGTTCCACAGACTAACATGATGTGGGGTTAAAAAAAATTCTTTTTTCTGTTCTCACTCTCCCAAAACTCAATTTGAGTGGATTTCCCCTAGTTCTGGTAGTCTGTGAGAGGGAGAAGAGCTTCCCTCTCTCAACTATATTCATGCCATGCATTATTTTGTACGTCTCAATCATAAACACCCCCCCGGCTCCTTTTTCCAGACTAAAGAGCCCCAAATGTTTTAGCCTTTCCTCATAAGGGAGGTCCCCCGGCCAGTAATCATTTTAGTCACTCTCATTTGCACCTTTTCCAGTTCCACTATGTCTTTTTTTTAGATGCGGTGACCAGAATTGTACAGAATAGTCCAGGTGTGGCCTTAATATCATTTTGTACAATGGCATTATAATGTTAGCTGTTTTATTTCCAATCCCCTTTTTGATAATCCCTAGCATGGAATTGGCCTTCTTCACCACTGCCACACACTGGGTAGACATCTTCATTGAGCTGTCCACCAGCATACCAAGATCTCTTTCCTGATCCATCACAGATAGCTCAGAGCCCATGAGTTGATAGATAAAGTTTGAATTTTTTGCCCCAATATGCATTACTTTACATTTTCCTACATTGAAATGCATTTGCCATTTCACAGCCCATTCCCCCAGTTTGGAGAGATCCTTCTGGAGCAATTCACAATATTCTCTGTTTTTTCCACACGGTAAAGTATTGGGTCATCCACAGACTTGGCCACCTCACTGCTTATCCCTGTCTCCAGGTCATTTATGAACAGATTGAAAAGCACCCGTCCCAGGACATATCCCTGAGGCACACCACTTTTCACTTCTCTCCATTTTGAAAATTTCCCATTGATACCTACTCTTTGTTTCCTGGATCTCAACCAGTTCTCAATCCATAAGAGGACCTGCCGTCTCCTCCCCTGACTGTGCAATTTTCTCAGCAGCCTTTGGTGAGGGACTGTGTCAAAAGCCTTCTAAATATCAGAGACAATATCAACCGGTTCACCCAAATCCACATGCCTATTGACCTTTTCAAAGAATTCTAAAAGGTTTATCAGGCAAGACTTACCCTTACAGAAGCCATGCTGATTTTCCCTCAGCAAGGTTTGTTCTTCTATGTATTTTAAGATTTTCTCTTGGATGAGGCTTTCCACCATCTTCCCTGGGACAGATGTAAGGCTAACTGGCCTGTAGTTTCCCGGGTCCCCCCTCCTTCCTTTTTTAAAAATTGGTGTGACATCTGCTATCCTCCAGTCCTCCGGCACTCTGACCGTTTTAAGAGACAAGTTGCATATTACCGTTAAGAGATCTGCAATTTCATTTCTCAGTTCCCTTTTATGGGGGGATGCCATCTGGACCTGGTGACTTGTTGATCTTCAAATTATCAATTAGTCCTAAAACATCCTCTCTTTTAACCTGTATTTGATTTAATTCTTTAGTCAAGAGGGGCCGTTCGGGCAGCAGAATCTGCCCAAGGTCTTCTGTTGTGAAGACATATGTAAAGAACTCATTTAATTTATCTGCAATTTCCAAGTCCTCCTTAACCTCCCCTTTGTCCTCCCTTACCATCCAGAGGGCCAACTGGTTCTCTGGCAGGTTTTCTACTTCTAACATATTTAAAGAAGCTTTTACTATTACCCTTTATATTGCTAGCCATGCGTTACTCAAAGTCTTTCTTTGCCTCTCTTATCATCTTCATACATTTCTTTTGCCAGAGTTTGTGTTCCTTTTTATTTTCCTCATTTGGGGAAGATTTGCATTTATATAAAGACTTCTTCTTGCACTTTAGAGCCTCTCTGACTCCATGCTGGTGCCCTCCTGGACTTAGATGAGCTCTTCTTCCTTTGTGGTATGCACTTGTGCTGGGCCTCTACTACTGTTGTTTTAAACAGGCTGCATGCACTCTGAAGAGATTGGATTCTTTTTATCTTCCCTTTCAATTTCTTTCTAACTAGTTTCCTCATCTGAGATATTCTATTCAAATACCTGTATGGCAAAGAATGAGTTGAGATTAGCTAGACACTAAAAGGAAGAAAAAAATAAAGAAAAGAAATAGCGGCACAGCTCCTCAATGGAGATGGGAAAATGGTAACAAAAGACAAAGAAAAGGCAGAGGTGTTCAATTCCTACTTAAGCTCAGGCTTTTCTTATAACACAGATGGGCTGAAACTCTGTTGAGGAAGAAGCCTCCAATGTGTCATCTATCCTCCGTGGTGCTGGCCAATCAGGAGCTGTGCAGGGAAATGCATCATCCCACCTCCCTGTCTGATTGGCCAGTGCCAGGTAGAAGGAAACAGGACATTGGAGGCTTCTTCCTTGTTGGAGTTTAACCCCACGCGAGCCCAACGTAAGGTAAGGGATTGGTTGATTGCGTTCCTCCTGTTCCAAACACCACCTGGACTCCCATGTTTCATTTCAGAAGCTGACCACTTCCAAAACGAAAAACCCATCTCTACAAGCAACCATTTCTGATCAATTTTGCCTTGATCAATTAGCAATGTCTTGCAATATGAGCACTGGAGCAGGTCACATGATCACAAGTGAGCCAATGGTGGCTCTCCCTCCCTCCCCCTCCCTCCTTCATTGCTGGATTGTGGGAGATTGTCTGGAACTTTCTGCCTCAGGGAAGCCTCCAAAGCAAAGGGAAGAGAGAAGAATGGAGGTCTCCCTTGAACCAGCCAGGAACATTTTCAAAGGTGAGTGCAGGTTAGGGTTTTGTTTTTCTTTATATTTATATTTATATTTAATTTTTAAAATATCCTTTCTTATCTTTCAAACCATTCCTAGTCATGGGCCAGCTAGTCAAATGTGTATATGGCTGCAAATTTCACTTTATTATTGGTACATTAAAAACACAGAGTAAAATCCAGTTCTTAGTTCCAAGCACAGTAGATTCCACAGCCAAGTACCTAAACCATGGAGTGGATGTGGACTTCTAGATGACTACTTTTGCGAGTTTTTGAATTTTATGTGTACAGCATGTGATCTATGGGGGCTCAGAATGCATTATCTGAGTTTCCATCATTTCTTATGGGGAAATTTGCTTTGATATATGAGAGCTTTTGTTTACAAGCATGTTTCTGGTGCAGTTTATGTTCATAAACCAAGGTACTGCATATAGTATGAAAAATACACAGTAATGACTCATAGGAAATGGAGGAAGGGCTGTCTTTCCATGCTGTCACCCCATGAAGGCCTTATGTACCCTAATTACCATTCTTTACTTATCAGGTCCTTTACGTATTTGATTAGTTCAATATTACCTTAGCTTTATGGTTAAATGGCTGTTTTGATCACATTGTAAATTATTTCCTAAGTATTTCCTTATTCATGTTTGCAAGAACTGGAGGGAACCCTTCCTATTTCTTTCATCCAATTCTAAAATTATAAACTTGATATCCAGATGTTTCAATAATTTTTTTAGTCAAAAAGTACATGGCCCAAAGTCTCTACACTTCCCTTACTGCACATATACAGCTGATTCAGGTAAGGAATTTTCCTGTATCTATGTTCCAGTTCTGCATAAAGGCAACATGTCCATACAGATTAACATAAACACCCTTCAGCAGTCAGGATTTTCAATTTCCTTTATATAAGGCATTTATGTAGTTCGTTTCAAATACCTGTATGGCAAATATGAAACCGGTGGGCCATAGAGGTGAAAGATGTCGGCAGAAAACTCAGATTGAATCAGATTTAAAAAAACAGTGAATGGCCATTGCAAGGGAGTGGAAGAAGCAAAGAAATTATTTTTCTATGCCATAATATCTTTTATAACAGTAGAATAAAGGAATCATGGCCTAATTTGCTTTTCACAGTGGGAGGTTTCCAATTTATGGTTACCTAACCTTGGTTTTATCCCATTCTGGTCTGAATAGACTCATTAGGTGGACAGTGGGCTGGGGTGTGTGAAAGCCACACCTCTGCAGCCCTTCCCAAGACTCATTAAGCATCAGTCATTAACAGTGGTCTTCCTGATGGGGGTGTAAAATTGTTCTGATTTGTCTGGAAATTGGTGAAAGAACAGCACGAGAAATGGGAGAAATGGGCTTCAACAAGGCAGTGCTCTGACCTTGTGTCAGGATTTTAAAGCTAAAGTATTTAAAAGCTAAAAACAGTAAGTATACAAACATTAAAAAGAATTAAACAAGTATATTAAAATGGTAAATAAAATCAACATTAAAGCACATTTAAAAGAGCAGTGCACAAGAATTGATTTAAAACCCCACTCAGACCACCAGTCATTAAGGAAACCCCTATCTGAAGAGAAAGGTCTCTGTGCTCATATGCAGAAGGACAGCTAAGATGGGGCGTTCCTGGGAGCAATAACAGAGAAGTTGCTCTCCCATGTCCCCACCAAGTGCACCAGTGAAAGCAATAGCGCCGAGAGGAAGGCTTCCACTGATTATTTTAATACATGGGTATGCTCATAGAGGGAGATTCAGTTTTTTTGATAGCCTGAACCCAGGCATTTATAGGTTAATTCCAGCACTTTGAATTGTGCCCAGAAATGGACTGGCAACCAGTGGAGCTGCTGTACTAGAGGAGTTCTATGTTCCCTGTAACCAGCCCTAGTTAACAATCTGGCTGTGGCATACTGTACCCTTTGGAGTTTCTGCAAACCTTCCAAAGGCACTCCCACGTAGGACATGTCATAGAAACCCAGCTGATATGTAATTAGGGCATGCGTCACCACAGTCAGATCAGACCTTTCAGGAAATGGGCACAGCCGGCACACTGAGCAAAGACAATCAGACAACCATCTGTCAAAACTGCTTTCATTTGTATTCTTGCCTTGAGCAGGGGTTGGACTCATTGTCGATATTGGCCCCTTCCAACTCAGTGATTCTATGGAATGCTGGAGAGCCCCTTCCTATCAGATTTGGCGATCCTAGTCTAGATGGATGGACGAGCTGTCTGGTTCAGATGTGAAGCAGCTTCCGCTGCCTTGTGTATCATTTATAGAGCAGCAAGGCCCTTACTCTCCCCCATGTGGCCCTGTAGAGATGCTCTAGTACAGGCATGTCCAAACTTCGGCCCTCCTGATGTTTTGGACCACAACTCCCAGAATTCTAAGCTTAGATTGCCAATTGCAAAGGACTATAGGAGTTGCAGTCCGAAACATCTGGAGGGCCAAAGTTTTGGACATGCCCACCCTAGTACTATATAGATCCACACGTGGACCTTTCCCACCCCTTTATTATTTTACTATTGTAAAGTTATTATATTTTATTATACTTGTTTGCTGTTATTGTATTGTCTGTTGTTTATGATTTGTATTTGATACCGGTTCAATTTTTTTTTCTTTCATAACACATTTTATCATTCTTCTTTAGCTCTCTGCACCCTCCCTAGATATAACTATGAAAGTTATGGGCCTTTGTACTAAGGATATACAGTATACTGAAAATACAAAACTGTTTACCTAAAATGTAGTGATGCACAGAGATTGACAGTTGTTTAGATGACATCACTGAATTTTGTGATATAAAAATGTTTATGCATTGTGTCCTATTATTAATCATGAATATATCTAACCACAGCTCCTCGGAGCTCTCTGTGTCTCTATTTTTTCTTTTAAAAATCTTTTGATTCCTCCTATTACACTTTGATATTTCTTATCTGCAGATTGAAAGGAAGACATAGTCCCCATTCCCCTTATATAAGCCTGAACGTGAAATTCTACATGGGATATATAAGTTGTCGATACATAACTAACAGATCACATAATGTGAGTGAAAAGAATAATGGTATAATGAGAATTCATAGTGCACCTCACATATAAGGTACAATTGCCTTCCTCTAACCTTCACAATTTGATTGACATACATAACAACAAATCAGGTTAGCATGTAGTCTGTGCTAATGAGAATTTTCTTCATATCTCTACAGTAACCTTGGTGTTCCTGATTCTGGTTATTAATCTGCCTATGAGTTTCTTCCAGTAATTGTTTCTATGTCCTTTTAGTGGCAGCAGACTACACATTATAAATCAAACAAATTTATCTTGGTAAAGGACATCTTTCTCCTAATTTAAATCAGGAGAAAGATGTCCTTTAAATAGAAACACTTTAAATAGAAACACTGGAATACTTTGGAGATAATGTTTTTGTTTAGCTAACAGCACTTAGGAATAAACAGACATTAAAGCATTTAATGAGACTATATAAAATACTCTTGCCTCCCTCCCTATCAGTATGAAATTATTACTACGACTTAATTTTCTTGCTCATTAGACTTCAGATTAGGAGCAGTTCTTGTTATTGCAGTGACAATATAGTCTCCAAGCTGTGGGTGAAACTGGAGAAACTCTCTCTCAATATTTCCTCTTCCTCTGGTTTCCTTCCAGCCTTGCCACAGAGAGCTCTGCTTGGCTTCACAGCCTTGAGTGGGGGAATA
>JAHTLZ010003518.1:47020297-47041400 GCA_023846285.1 Phrynocephalus versicolor | reverse complement strand
TCTCTCTCTCTCTCTCTCTCTCTCTCTCTCTCTCTCTCTCTCTCTCTGTGTGTGTGTGTGTGTGTGTGTGTGTGTGTGTGTGTTGCATCATTACAGTCATGACCGACTCTTTGTGACCCCATGTCCATGGAGTTTTCTTGGCAGGAATACTGGAGTGGTTTGCCAGTTCCTAGTTTTTCTAAATGTTAATAAGTCTATTCCCAATAGGCTCACAATCTATTTTAAAGAACAAAACATGTTCTTTGTCATCACTTTATTTTCTCCAAATTCGGCTTAGGTTTCGATTTTGGTGTCACCCATGAAAAAGATGAAGTGCAAGAAGTGGGGTAAAAGAGATGAACAGCAGAAGTGAGAATAGAACTGCAAAAAATAACAAACAGCATATGGAATATTTGTGAATTTCAATTTCAGAAAAGGTGTAACATGGATATTCATTTATTTATTTATTTACCAGTCAGGTGAAAATGAGATTCCACTTTCCCCTCATATTTTATTCAAGCAACTTCCTCATGGCTGTATCCACCCAACTTTTGAGTGTTCCTTCCGTTCATCCATAGTGATGAGGATTATTTAGAACCAGGCACCATGATAAAGCAGGCAGTCTCCTTAAACAGTAAAAATGTTGTCTTCCTCTGATCCTCAGATTATGGAGATGAGGGGATGAACATACATCAGTAAGATTCCCTGCTGAGATAGCTTTTCACTCTTTTCAGTAAAAGAAAGATCAAAGGGAAAGTGACTAATTAGCATACCAAAGGAGACAAAAAAACCCCAAGAGCTTTATCCTTGTTGCGATCCAATAATAAACAGCCAAGTACAAAAAAAAAGATTATTTGATAATGACACAGAGAACTAAAATCCTTTGAAATATCAGCTTCTGGAGAGAGAGAAAAATGGAAAGGGAGAAAAATCTTTAATTATACAGAATAATGCTAAAGTATTGGGGATTAGCTCTTAGTTCCTGGGAGAGCTTGCTTGTAAAACAACTTTGCTCCCAAACAACATTGTGGATTGCCTTCTTTCATTTTTTTAAAAGGAAACAACAAAAGGCTTCAAATCCTGTCCTGAATAAACATTCAGTCCTTTAAAAAAAAAAGTAAATGCAAGGTTTTTGTTTTGCTTCCTCATTTCCTCTAGGAAATACATATAAACACTATATTTTACAACTGCCTTTCCCAGGTCAGTTTTTACTTGTGGGCTTTTGGTAAAACCCAAAGATAGAGACATTTTGGAGCTCTAAAAAATAATTCAAGAAACCGAAATTTCAGGACATTTTGGAAACTCTTTCTCCTTCAGTTGTTGAGATCCAATAATAACCTGAAAGCACCAAGATACACAAGCTTCTTCTCTGGAATTCTAACAATAGTTCTGGTGATATATCAGAAAAATAGTAATTTGCTGCTTGGTCAGTTTTAGTTCTGTGAATCTTCTGAAACAAAAATCAGCAGAATATGGTGGGCATTTAAAAAAAAGAAAAAGGAGGAAAGGAGGAAACAGTATGGTTACACTATGAAATTAAATTGGACATGGATCAGAGTATTTGAAATCATTTTAAAGCCACATGATAGTCACATAATTTTTGGATCAGTGTGTTAATCTTCTTAGAAAAATGATTAATCCATTTTAAACTTTGCTTTATAACAGTGAAGGAGGCTGCATGGGCTTTAGAATAATTAAATTTATCCTCTGCCCACTAGCCCTTGCACTGGCTGTCTTTCACAGCTATTCACCACTGGTACCATGGGTAGTTGTGGTGGTTTTCCTAGTGGAATAGCTATAGTTTGACATGACAGACAGGAAGTACAGGCCTTTACAGACCACATCAATGCAGTGGATCCTAATATTAAGTTCACTAGGGAAGACACCCAAGACAACAGGCTGGCTTTCCTGGATTGTGCAGTCATCATCAGACCTGACCGTGGCCTAGGAGTAGAAGTTTACAGGAAACCCACCCACACAGATCAATACTTACTGTTTGACTCCCACCATCCATTACAACACAAACTAGGAGTCATCAGGACCCTAAGCCACAGAGCAGAGAGCATCCCCACCTCCTCAGAAGCCAAGAAGAAGGAAGACAGGCACCTGAAGACAGCACTTAAGGCCTGTGGATATCCAAGGTGGGCCTTCAACAAAGCAGTGGGCCATCCCAGAAGAACAAGGGATCAGTCTGAGACCCAGACCCGACGGAAGAACCTGGTCATTCCCTACATGGCAGGAGTGTCGGAAAAGCTTAAAAGGATTTTTGGCAAACACCACATCCCTGTTTATTTCAAACCCATGAACACACTAAGGCAGAGACTTGTCCACCCAAAGGATCCGATACCAAACCATAAAAGGAGCAATATAGTATATGCAGTCCAATGCAGTGAAGAGTGTTGAGACCTCTACATTGGAGAAACTAAACAGCCATTAAACAGAAGAATGGCACAACATAGGAGAGGTAACAGCTCAGGACCAGAATCAACAGTACACCTCCATTTGAAGGTAAAAGGCCACTCTTTCAAAGATGAGGTTGTACACATACTAGACAAAGAAGAGAGGTGGTTTGAGAGAGGAGTAAGGGAGGCCATTCATGTGAGCATTGAAAATCCCTCTCTCAACAGAGGTGGTGGCCTCCGGCATAGTCTGTCTGCTACCTATCAGGCTGTACTTTCCACAGTACTCAGGCAAATCAAGGAGCCTTCACCACCAGGTCACAGCTAACGATCCATTCCTGATGGGTTTCAGCACCTTAGGCCATTGTTTACCTTAAGGCCATGGACACTAATGTCTCCCTAACGAGCCTATTAAGGCTTTGTTCATCTTATGAGCCAATCAGACCAGGGGACAAGAGGTCAAGCTGACTATAAGAAGGGTCTCTTGCACTAGCTATACTCAGACCGATGAAGCTGTTTGGATGAACAGCGAAACGTTTCTATCTCTCAAAAAAGAAGTCCAGTAGCCATGACTCAACTCCCAGACAGACAGGAAAAAATCTCTCTCTCTCTCTCTCTCTCCCACCCACCCACCCACACAGGGTGATAGTAGTGAAGAAGACACTCTCCATCTACCAAGAAGGGAGACATACCAACAAATGGAAATTTATGAGCCAACAGAAGGGTTTGACAGCGGGAAGTGCTTCCTCTTCTTTCTCAAGTCTAGAAGTTTCCAATCTTGATTTTTTTTTTCCTAGTCATTTTCACTTTTTAAACATTGATTAAAACATGATAAACCAGATTCAAATACAGGCTCCTGTGAATGTATAACCACACTGTCATACTGCAGCTAAAGTGAATCATGTTTAAGTTCCACTGATTCCACATAGAGTGTTGCGCAGTGCACACGCTTTGCTATCTTTTATGGGAATGCAACTGAAAAGTACATATAGTCATGTGAAAAAGTAAGCACACCATCATTGAGCTCAATAGTTTTATGTATCAGGACATACATAAATATAACCTCAGATGAACAGCAAATAACCTATTACAATGTGTCATGATTTACTGTACAAAAATATTTATTTATTTATTTGTTTGATTTGTATACTGCACCATCTGGCCAACATTCATTCTGGGTGGTTAATATTGCCCAAAAGGAGAAGCCATATGTGAAAAACAAAATACACCCTTACACCCTGTGTCCATGTTTCATAAGAAACTAAAGTGGCATTAACCAAACAACTGGCCTAAGTCCAGGAAGGGAAGCCAGGCCTGCTGTCCTTGAAGATGGCAGCCTGAAGGGTAGCAGTGGTTGGTTGCCGCAATAGGTAGTGGTGGCAGCAATGTTTGGTAGGGAGGCCGGCTGTCTCTTCACATGCACTGACCTATATCACCTGGGCAGCTCATGCACAGTCCAGGTCATTGGATCTGAGTCCCAAGTCCCAAACCTTGAGTCCACGTCTTGAGTCTTTTCCACCACTCCTGAGGCTTGAGACTTGGGACTCTGGCCCAAACACGTGAATTTGGACTTGGGACTCAGGCCTGAAAACTCAACATCCTCACAAATCACTACACATGGGATGAAAAGAAGTGAAAGGAATGCAAGGAAGGATGAATGTGTTTTGTAATGGTAATAGAAAAACTAGGATTAATAAGAGTCTGTGGCAGCCATGTCCAAAGACCGGCCGACAGGGTGAATCTGGCCTGCCAGGCCATTTGTTTTGGCCCACGGATGGCTGGCCCACCCTCCCTCCCCCTCCCTCCTTTGCCCTCCCCATGCCTGAATAAATCCTTCCCAGCTTGACATCAGCGCCAGATGAAGGTAAGGGTTATTTAATTTTTAATGATGGTTTGCATTGGGATGGGGTGGGGATAGGCGATGGGCCTATCAGAGGCTGCCTTCAGTGCCTGGGATGAATGGGTTACAGCCTCTGTTGAGCTGGGGGGCACTGGTCAAGTGGCCTTTGCTGAGGCCAGAATATAGATTGGGGGGGCTGTGGAGGACCAGGGTGCCCAGGGGTCTGGGGTTCAGCCTTTTTTGGGCTGGGGGGGGGGGGGCACCGGCAAAGTGGCCTTTGCAGAGGCCTTGATTTTGGGGGGAGGGGGCTGTGGAGGCCCAGGGCAACAGGATCCAGCCTCTGTTGGGCTAGGAGGGGGCGACTGGGCAGTGTGAAAATGGGCCATACTTTATTAATACAACAGTAAACCAACATTCAAATGGGGTCCAGCAGTAGCAAGGAAGGCTGGTCTGTCTGAGGCAGGCCCTGCCACAAACAGACCCAGGTAGGAGATGGAATAAATTCCAGGAAAAATCCTGCAGGTCCCAACCACCCGAGGCTCCTGGCTCTGGGTGATCACTACCTCTGGGACCTTGCCTTCCCCCCTCCCCCAGCATTGCATCCTAAGGGCCTTCAGTGCTGTGAGGTGGGCTGGCTAACACCATCCTCAGGTGTCCATTAATTCCTAACCTTACCTGCCGTCCGCCATGACCCTCCACAACACTAGGGCTACTCCATATGCCCAGAGCCCCCCACCAAGGCCCCCAAAGCTGACCTGAGGCCCCCAAATGTCATTCAAAAACAACTGCAGGCCCAACTCTGATAGATGGACTCTGTCTCTGTGGTAAAGCTCACTGTGTTTCACCCGAATACCAGGATGTTACACAACTGCACCCAAACAAGCCACCTCTGAACACCTGGTCAATCAACCGGGGGTCACAGGTTGCCTGCCGACCACAGAATGTGCAACTTCAGGAACAGCATCTTGAAGGAAGACAAATCCATAATGATCTGCTTAATTAAGGACTTGCCTGTCTTATGAGCAAAGTCATTGCCACCCAAGTGGATGACCATAATTTCAAATTGTAACTGGCCACCACCCCGCAACACCAAGTCCATAAACCCATCCCATAAACATCTGCATCGTCCTTCCACTCCACCACTGCCTGCACTCCAAGGCCAAGGTTCGATCCCCAATCGGATCTCGCTGCAAATTTTTGTGCACAAATAATAAAACTATGCCCAGCAACGAGCACCCGAATTCTGCCGCTGACCCAACTGCACCTGCAAGGAAAGAAAAAAAAACAATGCCAGAACCAATGGCTGGGGTAAAGTGTGCACATAAGAATAGTACCCTTCCAACGTCCAATACCCACATGCTTCATGGCTGCCACATCATACCCCATGGCCACTGCTGTGGATGCCTCCCCAATTCAGAATGAATGTGTTTCGAACTTCCAATCCTCTATAACTTCAGCCTTCAGCGCCACTGATGTGACCATCAAAAATTGGTATTTTGACAAGGGCGTGCCATCCCTATGCCTAAACAAGTCACCCCCAACCAAGCCTCGCACTGCCACATACCGTTTCATAGCCACAACTGGACACAGAGAGTCCATAGAGCAAGCTCCAAAAGAAACCTTCTCCCTCTGATCTGTCTTGGACCTACACAGGATCTTCCAAGATCTCCAAATCCCAAAGCTGCAGCACCGTCGTTGACTTGTCAGACTTGGCTGCCACCACTAACTCGCTCACCCTGAATGCACCAAAAATGCCAGAAGGGTGGCAGCCCAAAACAATGCAACCTCATACTCAACCTTACAAACTGCCTGCCAAACTGGTACCAACTTCTGCAACATGGCCGGGGATATAGGACTTCTCACAGGAGGTACTATTCTACGTTGCCTATTCCAGTCCTCAATCATTTTCCTCACCTGATACCCAACCCCTGCACCCCTTAACCCACTACTGCAACCACCCTATTCCCCAATCCTCTGCCAGTCAACCTTGGGGGGTGAGGCTGGCTGCACTTGCTCCTCTTCTTCTGTGCTTCCTTCCAGATCGTGTGAGCCATGCAGTGGCTGCAAAACCAAAACCACCAGTGTCCTTGCAGCAAGCTCTCTCCAGGACGACAATCTGGCACAAAGAGGCTGCTGGACCATTGGGAGCTCCCTTTTAAGATAAGCTCCCTTGTGGACTGATCGGGCTACGGACAAGCCTCTGAGTCATTGCCCTCCCAGGTGGGTGGGCAAAATGGCTCCCGCAACGCATTCACAATGCGGTAAAGCATTAATTCTTTACTTTGTTTCTTTCTGCTTTCTTCCTTATCTCCCTCCCTGCCATATTTCATCTTTCAGTGGTTCATCTCCCCAACCTTGAAGTCACCAGGTGTTTAAAATGCACATAATTTTTCATTAGACCAGCTATGGCTGAGTGCAATTGCTATCAATTCTGGTTCTCTTTCATAAGCCTTGAGAGGCTCTGATGTCAGCGTTCATAATCAGGTGAGTTTACCTCAACATTTTTAATTTGCTTCTTCAAAAAAAGGGAATGATTTATAGTATGAAAACTGAATGCCACACTTCCACTTTCAGTTTTTTTCATATTGTTTGCTCATTTCCTTTTTAGATGATGAAGTCTTGCATAGATATTTCTGATGCTGTTGAAGATTTATCAGAAATATTAAAGACTTAGAATAAATGTAGCCCATATCCCACTGGAGAAGGGCTAAAGGAATTCAGGGTGACCCTGAATATACTAACTATGAACTTGAGGTAGAGTCTCCCCAATAATAAAAGTGTTCCATTCCAGGGAGATATCACCCTTATTTGTTCTGGAACTAGGGATGCCCACAGCAGCTTTCTGTTTCCTGGGATTTCAATGCCAAACGTGAGACCATGGGATGGGCCCTTATGATGGCATTTGTTTCTGTCTGAAAGAAAGTTGGGAGTGAAGTGGGATGTGGATTCCCTGCAGTATCACATAACCAAATATGTATGTAAAACATACATGCACCTTCATGGTGAGGTGTGAGCCCTAGAACAATTTTGGAATGGTGGGGAGAGCATGGTCAGGTCTTAAAGTTAACAGTCAACAACAAAATCAGAATCTCTCCTCCTCTACCATTGTTTGCCATGAGATTTGTCTCTCGGAGACTACTGCCAAGATAGCAGATAGCTTCACCTGGAATCGAGCCCTCTTTGTTCTAGTGACTGGGCCTTGAAGTGGACCTGTTAATTTTGTTGCCTTGAAGCTGGTTTTACAATTTTCCTGTTAGTTCATTGAGAGGAGGAAGAACAGTAAAAAGGATAAATCAAGAGGGGGTGGGGGAGGAAGCAAGTGCCAAATGCCACCAGCCTGATTGTAGCAAGCTGCTTGATTCAATATGTTTTTGTCTCATATTTTGTGAGAATATGTAAAACTGTTGAGTTATATAACACTATATTTCATTATAACATTTCTGTTCTAATACAGGAATAGAATACAAAAGGAGCCACCAGCATAGATTAATTATAATAATCATGTGCTCCCAAGTGAATACTGATGACCTCTCCCAGGGGTAGACAGTTGGCTGTAGATCATACACAGAGGGTGAGGATTAATGTCTCCTTCTCAAAGTAGGAGGAAATAACAAGTGGGGGGGGAATAGCTAATACAGGAAAAAGAAACTAAACACACAGTTACAAGATGAAGGATATCTGGCTGAGTGCAACAATGGTCTGAAATGACAGGAAGCCAGATTTCAGTTGAATATCAAACATCTTAACTGTTAGAGCAGTACGACTAAATATGTAAAATTTCCGGAAATTTTGAAGCTCGGAAAAATGACCCCCCCCCCAAAAAAAAAACAACCAAGAAAAAAACAACAGAATTTTTTGGGAAAAAATGAAAAAATGCTACATTAGCACTCTCACACCCTTACAGCTTGAAAGTCTTTAATGTGTTACTTTAGGAACATAACATATTACTATGGCCAATTTGACTTGGCAAATTTATTGCTCTGTATTTTCTTCTAGTGCTTTGAGGCCTAGTGAAGAGGACAGAACAGAACCAAACATAACCACCCACATACAAAAACAAACCTGAAACCTTTTTTTCTTGTGACAATAGCAGCACCTCCTAAGGAAGAAATGCCTCTTGTTCTTGCATTGGAGATTTCAGTTTGTAACCTAGGGCTTGTTTGTTCTCAGTGTACAGAAATTAGAATGATCTGATATTATGCATATTTTTTGGAAATGATTTGGGGGAAAATTGAACACCCTGTCTTAAAATATTTTATTTATCATGTAAAATAAAACATTCCATAATCATTTTTCTTTTTCTTTTTTCAATTTTTGCAATTTTGGCACCCTATTTATTTAACCTTTTCATCAATGATTTGAGCGACTCCTTGAAACAAGTTCAGAGCCACCCCCATCCCCAAGTTAGGTTCCCAGCAAATTTCACTACTGCTTTACGCAGACGATGCAGCAGTTTTATCCCAAACCCAATTGGGTCTTAAGAGGCTCATAACAGCTTTTGCAACTTATTGCGGTAACAACAGCCTGTCCATCAACACCCAGAAATCAAAGATTTTAGTTTTTTCAAAGAGGTGGAAAAGACTGTGTTGGTCTCTACACAATGACACTCTGGAGCAGGTTAAGGAATATAAATATATTGGGATTACTTTTAGATACAACATGAGCTGGTCAACTCATCGAAGCCATGCTCTTAACCTTGCTAAATGTAGTTCACAAGCAGTGGCTCGGTTTTTCTACAGAAGTGGAGGTCGCCATGTCCCGTCAGCCATTCAGGTCTTTCAAGCAAAAACAAGGGCTCAATTATTATATGGCATCCCAGTGTGGATTAAAGCATTCAACTCTGAGGTTGAAAAAATTCAATCTGCTTTTTTGCGTCAGATTCTGGGGGTCCCAAACTGTGTACCCTATGCAGTGTTGTGCCTTGAGGCAGGAGTGGGTAGATTGGAAATTAACGCCTGGACTCAGACCCTAAAGTACTGGATTAGAATCCTTTTTTGTGCAGACCAACTGGGGTACGTGTCTAACATGCTGTCTGATTCTTACCAAAGCCAGTGGCAATCCTTCACTAATCAAAAAATTAGGTCTGTAGGTATCCCGCTTGACCATATTTTGACATTAGGGCAGAAACAGGCTCTAAGAATTCTTAACCAGAGGCTAAGTGACATAGAGAGGCAGGAACTTTTCTCCCTGGCACATAGAACCTGCTCCCCTTTGTCACAAGGTGTGTTTCCAACGTATAAGACCCCCGCAGCATATTTAACCTCACTTTGTTCACCACAGGCTTGTAGAGCTTTCATGTTGGCCAGAATGAATGTATTGCCATCAGCACTCCTTCAGGGTAGGTTTACGGGGATTCCGGCCAAGAAAGATTCTGCCCATGTGGAAACCAGTCCCCGCAATTTATCCAACACGTGCTTTTATTTTGCCCTTTTTATGATCATATTAGAAACAACTTAATTGCTCCATTGCTGAAGAAGTTCCAAGGCCACCCTTCTAGATGGTTAGTCTGTTTAATAGATAAGAATTCTTATGTTACAGCCCAGGTAGCAAAGTTTTTTCAGGCCACCATACGCAAGAGAGCAGAGATTACCTCGACCATTCATCCATCTTCCTGATGTTTTTACCGATTCGTAGTTTTACTCTTTTTCATTGTTTTATGATTCACTGTATATTTGTTTATACGGGTCATACGACCGCAATAAACTTGAAACTTGAATTTTTCAGGGGAAAAGCAAAACAAAAAAGGCTTCAGGGGGGAAACAACGGAGGGAAATGGGTTTCCTCCCCAATTTTTTCTGGGTTTTTTTCCGGGCCATCACATCTCTAGGTATGACAATGGAACCAATTACCTTCAACACTAGAGGCATTCAAGAGAAGTTTAGACCACTACCTGCCAGATATCCTTTGATTTCTATTCCTGCTTTGAATAAGGGTTTGGATTTGATGGCCTTGAAGGCACCTTCTAGCTTGATGCTTCTATTACTCTAGGTGTGGAGTACTCAAAAACTTTTTGCCAATCCCTTTTTAATGGGGACTCTTGGGCAATGTGGTTGCCTAAGTCTTTATGCCTTAAGTGTTTAGAGCTTCTGAAAATCCATGTTTGTGTTGGCTACTTAAAATGAATTAATAGATTGTGGCAGTTCTCATAGAAGCAAAAAAAAAAGTAGATGATAGAAAAATGAAATCAGCCCACATGTGCATGAGCCATTTGTGCACTATAGCAGGCACAAGAAAGATGTGCTTTCTGGATGTTGCAGGACCATAGTTTCTACATTCAATTTCTACATTCGCTACTTCAGATAGGGCTGACAAAAGTTGCAGTCTAAAAGTGGCTAAAATCTGGTAATGTTGCACCTAGGCCTGCTATCTCACCTGGGGAAGATCCTGATCTTCTGAAGGTCTGGCTTTTCCTCTTCCTCCCATCACATGACTGAATATGTGGGATAGCAGTTCCCACATTCAAAGCTTTTTTTTTTAATTAAAGCACAGTTCAGCCCCATGGCCAGCAGGTGGCAGAAATTAAAACAAAGAACACCCTATCCAGCTTCCTGGTGCTCCAAAGGTGGGGGGGAAATTAAAAAAATAAATAAAAAACCAGCGCTGATCGGCCCCAGGAACACCTGGTCGTGCTATGAGGAAAAAAACAAAAGAAAGAAAACTGGATCATCTACGGGGTCCCATGACGTCCGCCTCTTTAAAAGGTGGGTTTTTTAAGTGAGGCAAAAAATTCCCTACCTCTCCGGTAAGTCTTGGAAACCTCACTTAAGGGGATTCTCTTTTTTCTTTTTTCAAAAAGCCCGATGGCTGTGGGGATGGCATTTTTGGACATGGTTTATCTACAAATTTAATCTACATTTAAAGGGACGTGGGATATAGTCCTATTGAATAAGGTGTTGACTCACCAAATATTTACTGATTCAGTGGGCCAGCAAATAACTGGGTGGCTGGACATTCCTCAGCTTTGCACCATAGGCTTGCTTGCTTGTTTTATTTACAAAATAATTATGCAGATTCTGCCATGACAAGAACTTTTCATAGAAACAGTCCATAGGTATTATGGAGAAAAGCTGAGAATCTTAAATCCAAAGTTATGGTAGTTGGCCAGAATGAAACTGGAGCCTTTGGGTCCTGCTATAGTACAGACAAAATCCACCAATGGATTGCTATTACTATTGCTCAAGCTATCTTATAATAGCTAATAATGATTTCAGACAGAAACTAGATTAAAACAAGCATCTTTTAAATGCTACACTAATGCTTTCTACTTCTTCACTAATCCCATCAGCCATCAAGCCTCCTTCAGTTCAGTATTGATTTAGATCCATTTTAATTAATTGTTTCCTGTACAGGCTTAGTCTTGATTTAAGGAGACTGTCATAGAATGCTAATTAAAAATCAGTAGAGCCTGAAAACATGCACTGCATATTTAAATTAGTGGTCTTGTCAACTGGATTTATAAAAACAGTCCACCTGCTGGTGCTATCAAGTGTTCAACTTATTGAATGTGTGCATTGCTTTTCTCACCTCTGACATGACAAAAAAGGTTGTCTGAGCAATAACTGATGAATGCTGTCAAACGTAGGGCTATCACATGGTACATGCAAGTATCCTTGTGCTAAAAGACTATCCTTGAAAACTGCAGGCACAATTTCATTTCTGAACATGATTTTATAATGAACCTCTAAATCTCCTTAAACATCAGAATGTTACAGTAATTTTGGCTTTCGTTGACCTTGTGATTTTATGGTGAATTAATTATAAGAGTGGTGCAGTGGATAGAATATTAAACTACAGATACCTGGATCCCTATCACCATGGGCCAGTCACACCAGTTTGGCTTGACTTTAGTTGTAACGATGAAGCTAGGGAAGGGAGCCATGAGCACTAGAGAAGGGCATGAAGCTAACAACAAGCCAAGAAGTTTGTCAAAAATCACTAATTCGTTCATTTGGATTATCCAAACCAGAGAAACTAAACTTTCCTAAACCAAGAAATTTTGGGTGCCTCCCAATCATGCCCTTCTTATTGCTCCCATCTCCTCCCTACCTTTTACTGAGAGGTAGCCAGCCTCTGGCAGGTTGGTGGGATACACCTGCGAGAGAGAGAGAGAGAGAGAGAGAGAGCAGGCTCTTGGCAGGCTCCCTGTACACATGTGCCCATCTCTCTGTAATGACGGAGGCAGCCTCAGGACAAGATAACAAGGCAATGGGGGGAGTGGGAAGGGGGTGGGAGAGGCAGGTTGTGGGGACAGTGAGGCAACTGGGCTTAAAAAAATTAAGGCAGTCACTGGCCTCTCTAAAAGGAGTTCTCAAAAGGATGAAGTGATTCATACCTTGATCAGAAAAAATATATAAATTTCTGATTCATGGACTTTCATGAACCATGAATGAAGCCAAACCATCGTTTTGGAGGCTTGTGCCTAATGTGTCTATTTAAAGGCACTGGTGGAAAGAAAGCTGGGATATAAATGTAGCAATTAGATCACTCTCTGTGCTGTCACATTTACTTAGATTGTGCATGTTTTGTAAGTGATGTTTGCATGTCTCTTGGAGAAACATCGTATATACTCGAATATAAGTCGAGTTTTTCAGACCTAATTTTGGGCTGAAAAAAGGGGATCAATGGGGGAAGGAGAAGCAGTGGGTTTTAAAATCTTTTTTTCTCTCCTGGAGCAAGCGCCAATGGTGGGCATCAGTGCTTGCTTCAGGAGAAAAAAAGTATACAAACCTGCCACTCCCCTCCCCCCGGAGAAGCGGCGGTTTTTTTCTCTCCTGAAGCAAGTGTCGACATCCACCATCAGCGCTTGCTTCAAGAGAGAGAAAAAAGTTAAAAAATTTGTTGCTCCTTCCCCCATTGGGTGTGTAGAGGAAGAAGCAGCAGGTTTTTAAACCTTTTTTTCTCTCCAGAAGCAAACGCTGATGGCGGGCATCAGCACTTGCTTCTAGAGAGAAAATAAAGTTTAAAAAACCCACCACTTCTCCTCCCCCATTGGGTGCATAGAGAAGGATGCTGCCACTGCCATGTTGGAGCTCAGCCTGCGCCTCTTGCTGGCCCCCAACAGCCCCCTGCTCTTGCTCCTCCATGGCCGCCACCACTGCTGCATCGCTAGAGCTGGACCCATCCCAGGGACTGCTGCCGCTGCCACCTTGCTCTCCAGTTGCTCTTGGGCAGCCCACTCTGCCCAGTCCCAATGGCCGCTGTCCCCCCCCCTTAGCAATGGCCCCACTGCATTGGCAGGGGTCTTCGTGGGGGCTGCCAAGCCTGGGATCATCACCCCATCAGGGCTGCTCATCCCCACTGCCCAGAGCATCTCATCTAGAAGGGTATGGAGCCAATAGCAAATGGTGTACTTTATATTGGACTGCAGAGTTCCATTATAAACCTCTTTATTAATTTGCTTGTATTTTTATTGTTTAAGGCTGAGACCTCTTTGAGCTTGGCTTCCACTTAGAGAGCACTGAGGTGTTTTTTTTTTTTAAATAAAGCCATTAAAAGTATCACATTTAAGGGAAAATTGACATTGTTTGAAATCTTGTTGCCCAGGTATAATTTTTCAGTTTGAATTGCTCCATGTTAAGAAATCTCCGTAGGCATTATCTATTGTACACAATGTTTTACACCTTGGTCTACAACAAATAATGTCTTCAGAGAGTTGTTAATATATGGCGGTTTGTTTTCCAGTTTATGACTTTTTCATAACTGCAGAACAGGATTTCAGACATTACTTTCCTTAAATACTCTTGGGAAACAAATTGACATATGTATATTTCCCAAATACCACGAGTGTTCTTCTCATGGTACTAGCACAAAATATATTTGTGTCTAATTCTGTGTATAGTTCATGGTTACATTCCTTTATTTGTGCCTATTTCTCCCATTATGCTAGATGCTGAAGAAATTTTCACCACATGGTCATATGAAATACTTCGGATTGAGGTGAAAGGAGTTTGTAGGCACCCAATATATTTTAAGGACCTTTTTTGCAGCCGAGAGTTTGAGAACTTGTTCTATCAATTCTTCACCTTTCTAATCATTAGGACAAGCTTCCAGCTTGAGGCATGTTTACCTATGAGTAAGCTACTGGATCGTATGGGAAGTCTTTCCCAGTAAACATAGGGTTGCATTGTAAAGAGTATAAACATCATGTAAGCATGCAAACTGTTGCATTGTCAAGTAAGCATGTGTAAGATTGTAGCCTTAGCATGCACACACACACACACACACACACAAAGAGAGAGAGAGAGAGAGAGAGAGAATTAGCTCCTGGCTATTAGTGATGAGGAAAGAGGGGAGAGGCAGACGAGGGCAGGGTAGAGCAGAGGAGAAATCAAGTAAAAGTCTAGGGTGCTGCATTTCCCACCCTAGACTTATACTTGAGTCAATAAGTTTTCCCAGTTTTGGGGGGGGGTTTACATTAGGGCCCTTGACTTATACTCAAGTATATACGGTAAGTGGTTGTTGCATAACGAATAGTGGTTGATTCCCAGAGGACTTTTGAAACCTGAGTCTGAGACAACCTCTCACAGATTTATACAGCATCATTATGTTTGGGACTCTTGTCTACAATTTTCTTCACTATCCTTGAAGTGGTGGTGCTTAGCGTGAAATAGGTGGAGGAAAAAGATTTTCCTCCACAAAATCTTGCTTGTTTAATTGTTTAGTAGCCCAATAAAAGGTAGAACCCACTATTATATTTGAATAATCTTGGCGACTATACAGACTTTTATTTCTTCACTGGGAATAATAAAATTCAAGTACAGTGGTGCCCCGACTTACGAGATTAATCCGTTCCGACCCAACACTCATAAGTTGGTTATCTCGTAAGTCGGGGATGCATTTCTCATAGGAATGCATTGAAAGTCAATTAATCCATTCCGGATGAACGGATTCCAATGCATTCCTATGGGAAACCCTGCAACTTCCCCCAACACCACTGGGCACATTGGGGAGAGAAGTGGTGGGTGGTTTAAAAGGTATTTAGGCACTGAGGCAACCACTTGCCTCAGTGGCTAAAGGCCCTTTAAACCACCCTCCGCTTCTCTCCCAGGTCCTGCCTCCATGACTGGAAGGGATTTTAAAAGTGGTGCACCGCTTCTCCCAAGCCCCTGTGGGGAGAGAGAGATGCAGCATGCCACTATTGAATTGCCTCCCAGTCACGAGGCAGCATTTGCTTTGGTGACTGGAAGGCAATTCAAATCCCGACACACACACCCATTGCCAGATGGGGAATCCCCAATCTTGCTCATAAGCAGCCGGTGGGGGGGGGTGGATGCTGAAGAGCGCTCATAAGTCGGGATTTTCATAGGTCAGGTCCTTCGTAAGTCGGGGCACTTACATTTCTCATTGTTCTACTGCATTTGCCAGAAGACGGCTAGTAGAGAAAAAATAGCGATTGAACACAAGGCAGAAAACCATGAGTAGCTTCAGATCATTTAAATTATGTAGTAGGGGACCATCAGAGGTGGATCAGAATTTTTTCACAAAATAATTTTTATTGATGCAACCAATAAAACAATTTAACATTAAATAATGCAACCCCCCCCCCAGGAAAATAAGAAGTGAAGTGAGAGTGCACAGTGGTTTGCTTTGTCACGTGGGGGGGAGAAGATAGATTATATTGCTACTAAAATTGGAAAGCAGGCAATAAGGGGGGAACATGAGTGTGGGGAAAATGAATGACCCTTCCTTTCTTCATGTTATCTGTGAACACTAGGAGAACAACACTAGGTGGTGAGGGGTGCAGAGCGGCAGCAAAGGGCATGAGGCCATGGCCGCAGCAGTGGGTAGAGGGTACACGGTGGTGGCTGCAGCAGTGACATTGGTGTGTGCAGCGGCCACAGAGATAGCAATGGGGCATGTGGCCGTGGCAAAGGTGAGGTACGTGCAGCAAAAGTGAAGGGGTGTGCAAGTGGCCGTTACAGTGGTGGAGGAGGAGTGCTCATTTTGCAAGAGGGGTTCGGTTTGCAAGAGCATAAACTAAAACAAAAATTTTCATAAACTTTTGCTCATCTTGCAAAATACTCTGACACCTCGGTACTCATAAATGAAAGTCTTATTATATTTGGTGGGGTATTTATGTGAAATATTTTCATCCCATTCAGAAGACAAGGAAAATCAATGCACCAAGTGAAAGCAAAAAATAAAGCTTTCTGCTTATATATACCAACCCATAGCAATTAAAGCACTCTATGGGAAATTGACTTTTTAATCATGCAAGCTATGCATCCCCACCCCACCCCCAGTTAATTGGGTATTCATTTTACTAACATGGAAAGAAGAATGAAATGCTGAGTGAGCCTTGAGTCTGGTTGCAGTGTTGCAGTTTAACCACTGCACTATGAGGCTCCTAACTGTAGATTTGTTTTCCTTTTCCATCATGTATTTTTGGGCTACTTTTCTCAGATTTCCCCAGCCAGGAGGTTAGTCATGCCAGCTACGGAATTCTGGGAGTTGTAACAAGCAACTTCCCCAAGCACTGTAATTTGGTGCCAGAGTCTAATCTCTGTGTTTGAGCAGCTCCAGATGGTAGCAGTTCTTGATCGCAGTGTGATTGGAATAACATTATGAATTAAATGTGTAGAATTTCTTATCTCATTATTGGCATGCCAGACTACTTAAGGTTCTCATGAAATAGATATGCTTTCAACAAGATTACTAACAGTAAGTAACAGTATTTTGCCAGCTACTGGATGAAAAATAGTGTACATGCTTGCACAGATACTTAAGTGAAGGCATATTGGAAGACTGTTACATTCAGTGCAGGTTGTCGGAGGGGGGGGGGAGAACAGTAGTGGCCAGCTTTAAGATGAATGGTCCTCTCTGTGAGTATACATCAGACTCTAGGCTACGTATATTACTTTAGAATAGTAGATGTGCTCATTTGACATTGTCTTAAATTAAATTCTTGAAGGTCAACGCCATTTTAAAGACAAGGTGGAAGCTGAAGGTTAAATTCAGAGCAAGGAAGCTAGTACATGGCTGGCACTATAATTCATATAACCTAAAAGAAACATATAAAACAGTCATTAGATCAACAATTTTTGCAGCTTTATACTATCAAGCTGTTTTGTTCTATTTTAAGTTTATTGTAATATCTTTTAATAGAATATTTGTTCAATTATTTTTAAATATTTGCATATTTCTTGTTTTTGGCATTTAAATAATGTCTTATGACGTAATCAGCCTTGGGTCCTTTCAGGGAGAAAGGTGGGATAGAAATGATTTAAATAATTAAATGGGTTTTTTTAAAATTATGATTCAACTATTGAGGGTGCTTCTGGATCTAGCAAAGGATTCTAGTGTGTGTTCTAGGGCAAGTACTCAGCGCAAAGGAGGGAACCATGGGCAAGTATCAGCTGAGAATATGCCCTAGAAAATGTGTGACATTCTCCCATGGCTGCACATAGCAGAAAAAGATGAACGGCTTCACATTTCACGTGAGGCTATCCACTGTCACTGTATCTTTCCCAACTCCACTTTTGCTCCCACCCTCATCATTCCCCAGCTGTTTGAACTGCTGTTAGAATGGGTTGATTTGTTCTTTTTAATAGTAATCATGTAACATAATCACTAGAGCAAACCAAATCACCCTAGACCTGGAGCACTCCTACATGCATCTTTCTGGCCCCTGTCAGGAGCTTTTATGTCTTTAGTAAAGGTAAGATTGCTCTGGCTTGGTCCATTTCCAGTGCATGGGAATGGACCAAAAGCAAACCTGTTGCCAATACTGTATTGAGAAGTGGCTTGAGACAGCCACTTCAGGTTGTATGTGTGTGTTGTGTCATTATAGTCGTGACCAACTGTTTGTGACCCCATGTCCATGGAGTTTTTCTTGGCAGGAATACTGGAGTGGCTTGCCAGTTCCTACTCCAGGCACCTACAGTATCTGGTATTCCCTGATGGTCTCCCATCCAAGTACTAGCAAGGGCCGACCCTGCTTAGCTTCCGAAATCAGGCAAGATTGGATGTGTTTAGGGCACTTCCTCAGCTACATGAAGAGGCCAAAGAAGGGTGGGATTAAGTGTGTATTTGACAGCAAATATTCCTTTTATCATTCTACATGGAATGCTTCCTCCCAGAAGCTTTTGTTTATTTTGCTTTCTAAGGTTTGGTTGAGAACCTACATGATTTGGCTGTGGGTAGGCTCTTATTAGACTTTCAAAATTGAAAAGCAAAACAAAAACAAAAACAAAAAACATTTGAAACAAGATAGCAAATATCAAATACACACAATTTTTTCACTCTCAATTCCTTAGCACCCCCCACAGGGCTGGTGAATGATGGATTTGCCAATATCCTGCAGTGGATATCTTATTAAGCCTTTTTTTTGGCAATGGCTGCTATAGACTAAATGGAGTTGTTTGGAAATATACGCCATTTGGATGTGAAGATTTAGCCCACTTCAGCCAAGCTGTGTAGACAAGCCCTTGAGTCTGAATAAAGGTAAGGTTTATTGCCAGGTTTGATTATTGTTGCCAGAGCAGCAAGGTAAACAAAGGGCTATGGCAGCAACCACGTGTGCAGGCAGGAGGAAAAACAACACGTCCAAAAGAAGCCAATAGGCAGGCAAAGATGGCTCATGTGGCATGAAATGGAGACCACAATGTGCTCTCGGGGGGGGGGGGGTCATCATTCAGTTAAAAAGAGGAGGCGGGAACAGAACCCACACACACATTCTCAAGCATGGAGGTTGGAGCAACCCCAGCCCACCCGGCCCCTATGTATATATGCAATTGTAAAATGTCACTCTAATGGGTTTGTTTTTTCTGTCTGTCACAGCTTTAAGGAGGCCTGGCAGTTTTCAGGCATTGGGACAGATCCAAATGGTTAGGACTGCAGGCAGGAACCTGCAACTCAGGAGAACTGACTAGGTTATGTCAGTCGAAAAGCCCATGGGCTGAAGCACGAGGGGGCAGCCAAAGGCCTCATGAAGGAGTTAATAACATGGCCCAGAAATGGGGTCTACACCCCTCAAGGATCCTGTCAACGGCATAATGGACATGGGTTACTGGTGGGGTAGACACCCCAAGGGAACCTACCAGAGAAGCTCTCAGGACGTTCCCAGAAGGAGACTGTGGGAACGCAGCAGCATCAAGGGGCAGGTGGGCTCCTTGATGCATTGGATCCAACCCAATGACTCAGCCAGAGCACTGTTTGCTTGTAATTAATAAAGCTGTGGCCAAATATTCTCCCAAAAAGGAAACTGGAGTATTGTCTGATTATTCATATACAACTCTGTGAAGATTCTCAGTCATCCAGGTGAGTTTATCTGGAAGTTGAGTCATGGCAACTGGACTTCTTTTTCTTGAGAGATAGAAACGTTTCACTGCTCATCCAAACAGCTTCATCAGTCTGAAGAAAGCTATTTACTAGTCCTCCATCTTATAGTCCGCTTTGACCTCTTATCAGCCTGGTTTGAAGTACGCTCATAAGATGAACAATGGCCTGAATAGGCTCGTTAGGTAGACAACAGTATCAATAGCCTTAAGGTGAACAATAGCCTAAGGTGCTGAAACCCATAAAGTATGGGTCATTAGCTATGGCCATGGTCTACCAGAAAAAAATCAAAAATAGTTCATGGCTCCACCAGCAAGGCCAGGGCTAACGACTCATACTTTATGGGTGTTGGGAAGGTTGTAAAGGTGGGCTTTTCATGAACCTTAGGTCAGGCATGTCCAAACTTCGGCCCTCCAGATGTTTTGGACTGGAACTCCCACAGTCCTTTGCCATTGGCAATCTAAGTTTAGAATTCTGGGAGATGTGGTCCAAAACTTCAGGAAGGCCAAAGTTTGGACATGCCTGCCTTAGGCCATTGTCCACCTAATGAGCTTATTGAGATTACTGTTTCTTGTTTGGATTAGCAGCGGAATATTTCTATCTCTCAAGAAAAACAAGTCTAGTGCCATGACTAGAGATGGGCACGACTTAGTGGAATTCCCGTTTCCGTTTCCGTTACTCGTTTCCATTACGGAACGGAAACGGTAACGGGAATTACTCCGCCAGAACTCGAACTCGAACCGACTAAAGAATAATTGGGTCTGATTTGCCGTTGTCGTTCCTGGCATCGCGGCGATCCCGCGATGCCAAGCGGCACAGAAAAAAAGTTTTTTTTTTTAAAGAAAACCGATTCCCGGCCAAAAAAGCAGGCAAAAACTGTCTGAGGGCACCTACCAGGCCAGAAGGGTGTTTGATTGGGTGGGGGGGTTCCCCCTTTTCCCCCCTCTCCTTGGCTACTGCTACTGCTGCGCTGCTGGTACCAGGCCGGGGGGGGGGCATCGTCTCGTCTGCCTTTGCCATGCGGTGTGTGGGCGGGGGGATCCAAAATGGTGACCGCAATATTTTTTTGAAAATCGTGGTCCAAAAACCCACCAAAGCACCACAGAAACATGCGAAAATTACCTATTTTAAACGCTTGATTTTTTACAGTAGCAGCAGTGGGTTTGTCTTGCCAGAATACGTCTCCGTTGATTTTATTTTATTTTTTTCTTTATTTATTTTTTTACACCTGCGCAATGATGGGCTGGCCATGGGATGGGACCATGCAAATTTTTGGACCCATTCTACCAATCGCATGGCCAGGTTTTGACTGACACTTCTGGATGTGCAAGAGAGCATAAAAAGGCGAGGCAATCCCAGTCCATCGCAGTCTGGGCTTGGATCCTGGTGGGGTGGTGGTCAGGGCTGGATTGCTGCGCTCAGTGAAGTCTAGTTTCGATTTCGCAGTCGCGCTGGTCTTGTTAGGCAGGGAGGGAATTGAATTCAATTTTTAGGAAAAAATAATAATTTCTTTCATTCCCTGTGGGGAATAGCAACACAGAGTTTATTCTTTTTTGTGTTCTCCTGCATTTTGGAGGAAGATTTCCTTTTTTTTTTTTTTTTTTTTTTG
>JAHTLZ010003518.1:46986715-47016417 GCA_023846285.1 Phrynocephalus versicolor | reverse complement strand
AAAAACGAAATGACAAATTTTTGCGAATTTTCGCGAAAAACGGAAACGACCCGAAACGGACCCATCCCGAAAAATGACAACTCGAAAAAAAAATTTCCTAGTCGTGCCCATCTCTAGCCATGACTCAACTTCCAGATTCATATACAAGGTAGAACCTTGAGGCTCAGCTATAGGCAAATGTTTTCTGTAGATGCATTGCCTTGCCATGTACCAAGTTGTTCAAAAGCCTACTTTATTGCTTATTGCTACATTTTCCTTCAGTACCATAAAAAAGAAAGTTAAGTTGTGTGATATATCCTGATTGGAATTGCTACAGTCCCAGGAACTCTTGAACAATGTGATTAGCCATTACAAATGAATGCAATGTGACACACACACACACACACTCATGTACACACCAATCTGCTGAGCCATTTCCTGAACCATTTGTATATGCAATCACATGAATGGAGAATTTCTAAAATGCTGTTAAAAACCTCAGTGTGGTGCAGATGTTTTAAAATGTAGCTCCTGCTGGAAAATAAACAACGAATGAAAGAAAACCCAACATTGCGGAAAGCAATCATTTTAGACTGTTCTGTTTATCCTTCCATAGAACACAACTGACTGCAAAATTTTAGCATAAAAACCACAGGACGTGTTTTATGAAAGTACTTTGTACATTTAACATCATCTCTGCATATATTACAATATTTTAAGAGAAAGGCCCTCTAACTACTAGAGGGGGGAAATGCAAATAGAAGAAAACATCTGTTCTGATGATAGGCAATTCCCTCCATCAAAGAGCTTGTTTGCTTGATGATGTCAGATTGCATGAAGAAAATCACAAGCTGATTTCAAAAAAAAAAAAAATGGCCAGATTCCAAAAAGAAGTTTTATATGTGAGACACATGAATTTGTATGCTTACTGCATCTCTTTGATTTACATATGACATTTGCTTCCTCTACAAGTGACAAAGTGCTTTTTCCTGCAGTAACAGCCATTGCTGAAAAGCCAGGATTCATCAGCATGAGGCAGACTCCCCCAGGTTATTTCCCCGTGACAGTAATTTCACCCAGAAGAATGCCTCTCCTTCTGCATGAACAAACAGTGCCTGCATTTCAAGATTAGCTACACCTTTTTGCCCAGAATGTTGGTTGGCCCTTTTGCTATTTTCTTCTGAGTATGCCCCACACACAGAAAATAAACAATGCTTTGTAAACAAAAGAGCAATAATTGAGGGAACTGAGAACACACACCAGACAATAAAGCCCTCTGTGTTGCCAGTTTTCAAATGGAATCTAACCATTAAACTCAGAGGCACCAGCAATTCAGAAATGTTTTCTGTTTTGTTTTCCAAATGCTGCTGTTATCTCAAAAATATGCAAATCACAGGTGGAAAACCTCTGACTGAAGGCACTAATACTGACATGCCTGAATACTCTGTGAAATCATCACCTCTGCATTCAGACAACAAAGGAAAATGTCTCTCTTTACCTTCTCCCCTATTTTATAGCTTTTGTTTTGGGGGGATTCTTTATTGACAGGGGGAAAGGATGTGAATCCACACATCCTGTCTTTTCATTCTATTTATTAAAATTATGGATCCCAAAGAAGTCTTGAATAGAAATATAAAATAACACAAATAAAATAGTCTATAAAAAGAGGGTATAAATCAATATAAAAGTATTGATACACAATCTCTAAAGCAATCTAAAATTGAAATTTTAGAGTGATTCAATGTTGTGTGTCAATACATTTATATCCATTTGACTGTGAGCAAAAGAAAACACATTTATCCACTGTACCTGCCATAGCCAAGTTAGTGTGGGATCAGCTGAATGGAACATTGAGTTAATTGCAAAATTAACTCAGTGCAGAATGTTAATAAGTGTTTGATTGGGTTGAAGACATGAAGCAACAGAAAGGCTGATAAGATTGGAAGCAAAGTGTGATACAGAGGGGAGGTCACAAAGAACGTGTGATGTAGGGGAAATTGGGAAAGCCAAGGTAACAATAGGGAACAGAGTAAACATATTGCATATAAAATGTCATAAAACATATCGTGGGCAATGGCCTCTTCTTCCTGCATGATTGAAGAGTTCCCATCCTGTCTACTCTTTTTCAGCTGATCAGATCTCTCTCGTGTCAAACTCTGGATGCCTGAAACATTTACAAGGCCAAACGCCTTCTGAGGAGAGAAGATGTAGGCTCCAAGACCATCGGAGGAGAAAACCATACTACAGGCCTGTGGGGTTTTCCATCATCTTGCCCTGCCTAGAAAGGAAGAACACCCCCTCCCACCCTTTCATGCTGAAGTTCCTGAAATCACAAAAAGTTGTCCTTTGTCTGTAAATGGTGCAAACATATTTACAACAAAACCAAAACTGCAACCAAGCCCAACATGCACGACGACAACACCTAGAATTGGTCCAATATCAAGTGTGATTGTTTACAAGGCATAAAACCAGGGTTTCAGAAGACATCCAAAGAGACAAGATGCTCTTTAACATCTATATGAGGCCACTGGGTAACATCATTCGGAGACATGGGGCTTGTTTTCATCAGTACACGGAGGACACACAGCTCTAGCTCTCCTTTTCCACCTCTGCATGGAGGGCGTCCAGACCCTTGATTGCTGCCTGGCTGTGGATATGGAGTGGACCAGGAATAACAGGCTCAGACTAAACACTGAGAAGACTGAGGTTTTGTTCTTTGGAGGTATCGGTACTAGAGGTGGGCACGAATAAAAAAAATGACGTTTTGTTTGTCGTTTGGAGAATCCGTTTTGGTTCATTTCGGTTTTTTGAGAAGTTTTGCAAAAAATTCATTTTCGTTTTCATTCGTTTCGTTACCGTTTTGTTACCATTTATTTCAATTTTTGTGATTTTTTTTAGCATTTAAAGCAGTTCACTGTATTGCAGTAACAAAAACAAAACGCACAAGAAAATCTCCAGTGTTTCTGTTCGTTTCGTTTCATTTTGGAGACAAAATTCATTTGTCGTTTCCTTGCGTAACGAAACGAAAAAACGGAAACAGAAATGAAAAATTGTTCATTTCGTGTCCATCTCTAATCGGTACAGTGGCCCTCATCCAGCCTGGGTGGGACTATCCTCCAGCTGGCTGAAAGAGTGAGGAGTCTGTTCCTCATAGCATTGTCCCTGGAATCCCGGGTGGCAGCCATGTCCAGGTCAGCCATATACCAATTTAGGCTTATCCCCCCGATTTGCCCATACCTTGATGGAGACTCCCTGAGGACTTTTGTGTAGGCAGTGGTCATCTCGAGAATGTTCTTGTTGTTGTTCAGTCGTTCAGTCGTGTCTGACTCTTCGTGACCCCATGGACCAGAGCTCTCCAGGCCTTCCTATCCTCCACTGCCTCCTGGAGTTTTGTCAAATTCATTTTGGTTGCATCGATGACACTGTCCAACCATCTCATTCTCTTTCGTCCTCTTTTCCTTTTGCCTTCAATTTTTCCCAACATCAGGGACTTTTCCAAGGAGTCCTCTCTTCTCATGAGGTGGCCAAAGTACTGGAGCCTCAGCTTCAAAATCTGTCCTTCCAGTGAACATTCGGGGTTGATTTCTTTCAGAATGGATAGGTTTGATCTCCTTGCAGTCCAGGGGACCCTCAAGACTCTCCTCCAGCACCACAGCTCAAAAGCAACAATTCTGCGGCGATCAGCCTTCTTTATAATCCAGCTCTCACTTCCATACATCACTCCTAGAAAAACCATAGCTTTGACTATCCAGACCTTAGTTGGCAAAGTGATGTCTCTGCTCTTTAGGATGCTATCTAGGTTTGCCATTGCTTTCCTCCCAAGAAGCAGGCGTCTTTTAATTTCTTTGCTGCAGTCGCCATCTGCAGTGATCAAGGAGCCCAAGAAAATAAACTCTGTCATTGCCTCCATTTCTTCCGTTTTTACTTGCCAGGAGGTGATGGGACCGGTGGCCATGATCTTAGTTTTTTTGATGTTGAGCTTCAGCCCATTTTTTTCACTCTCCTCTTTCACCCTCATTAAGACGTTCTTTAATTCCTCCTCACTCTCTGCTATTAGAGTAGTATCATCTGCGTATCTGAGGTTGTTGATATTTCTTCCAGAAATCTTAATTCCGGCTTGTGATTCATCCAGACCTACCTTTCACATGATGTGCTCTGCATATAAGTTAAATAGGCAAGGTGACAGTATACAGCCTTGTCGTACTCCTTTCCCAATTCTAAACCAGTCAGTTGTTCCATATCCAGTGCTGACGGTTGCTGCTTGTCCCACATATAGATTTCTGAGGAGACAGATAAGGTGGTCAGGCACTCCCATTTTTTTAAGGACTTGCCATAGTTTGTTGTGGTCTACACAGTCAAAGGCTTTGGCATAGTCAATGAAGAAGAAGTAGATGTTTTTCTGGAACTCTCTGGCTTTCTCCATAATCCAGTGCATGTTGGCGATTTGATCTCTAGTTCCTCTGCCCCTTCGAAATCCAGCTTGTACTTCTCTTTGCACATACTGCTGAAGCCTGCCTTGTAGAATTTTGAACATAAACTTGCTAGCGTGTGAAATGAGTGCAATTGTGTGATAGTTGGAGCATTCTTTAGCATTTCCTTTCTTTGGGATTGAGATGTAGACTGATCTTTTCCAGTCCTCTGGCTACTGCTGGGTTTTCCAAATTTGCTGGCATATCATGTGCAGCACCTTTACAGAATCCTCTTTTAATATTTTAAAGAGTTCAATTGGAATGCCGTCACCTCCACCGGCCTTGTTGTTTGCAATGCTTTCTAAGGCCCACTTGACTTCACTTTCCAGGATGTCTGGCTCCAGGTCAGCAACTGTGCTATCTTGGTTATCAGGGACATCCAGATTTTTCTGATATAATTCTTCTGTATATTCTTGCCATCTCTTCTTGATCTCTTCTGCTTCAGTTAGGTCCCTACCATTTTTGTCCTTTATCATATCCATCTTTGCATGAAATGCCCCTTTAATATCTCCAATTTTCTTGAATAGATCTCTGGTTTTTCCTTTTCTATTGTTTTCCTCTATTTCTTTGCACTGTTCATTCAACAAGGCCGCCCTGTCTCTCCTTGCTATTCTTTGGAAGTCTGCATTCAATTTTCTGTATCTTTCCCTTTCTCCCTTGCATTTTGCATCCCTTCTCTCCTCCGCTATTTGTAGGGCCTCGTTGGACAACCACTTGGCTTTCTTGCATTTTCTTTTCTTTGGAATAGTTTTCATTGCAGCCTCCTGTACAATGTTACAGGCCTCCATCCATAGTTCTTCAGGTGTTCTGTCCACCAAATCTAGTTCCTTCAATCTATTCTTCACTTCCACTGTGTATTCATAAGGGATTTGACTTAGGTTATACCTGACTGGTCCAGTGATCTTCCCTACTTTCTTCAGTTTAAGTTTGAATTTTGAAATAAGAAGCTGATGATCTGAGTCACAGCCAGCACCAGGTCTTGTTTTTGCTGACTGTATAGAGCTCCTCCATCTTTGGCTGCAGAGAACATAATCAATCTGATTCCTGTATTGTCCATCTGGTGATGTCCATGTGTAGAGTCGCCTTTTGTGTTGTTGGAAAAGAGTGTCTGCAATGACCAGCTTGTTATCTTGACAAACTCAATTAGCCTTTGCCCTGCTTCATTTGGAACTCTAAGGCCAAACTTGCCAGTTATTCCTTTTATCACTTGACTCCCTTCTTTAGCATTCCAATCCCATATGATGAGAAGAACATCCTTCTCTTGTGTCAGTTCTAGAAGTTCTTGTAAGTCTTCATAAAATTGGTCAATCTCAGTCTCTTCAGCACCGGTAGTTGCTGCATAAACTTGGATTACTGTGATGTTGAAATGACTGCCTTAGAATCATACCGAAATCATTCTATCATTTTTTAGGTTGTATCCCAGCACTGCTTTTCTCACTCTATTGTTGACTATGAGGGCTACTCCATTTCTTCTATGGTATTCTTGCCCACAGTAGTAGATGTGATAGTCATCTAAACTGAATTCACCCATTCCTGTCCATTTAAATTCACTGATGCCCAGGATGTCAATGTTTGTTCTTTCCATCTCACGTTTGACCACATCCAGCTTACCCTGGTTCGTGGATCTCACATTCTAGGTTCCTATGCAGTATATTTCTTTGCAACATTGGACTTTCCTTTCTCTTTCAGGCACGTCTGCAGCTGAGCGTCCTTTCGGCTTTGGCCCAGCCACTTCATTAGCTCTGGAGCTACTTGTACTTGTCCTCTGCTCTTCCTCAGTAGCATGTTGGACACCTTCCGACCTGAGGGGCTACCCCAATTTGAGAATAGATTACTGCAATGCTCTTTACATCGGGCTTCCCTTAACCCTTGTTCGGCAATTGCAGGTGCAGAATGCAGCAGCCAAATTGGTGGTTGGTGCGGACAGGTGTGACCACATCACCCCAATTTTGTCTTGCCTGCATTGGCTATCCGTTGCCTCCCAAATAATGTTCAAGGTGCTGGTTTTGGTTTACAAAACCCTCCATGACTTAGGACCTGAGTATCTGGCAGAGCAGATTCCCCAAAAGTCAATTCTGTCCTGGCCCACCAGAGCATCACTAGCACTCTTGCTCTGGGTGGCCACTCCAGGGAGGCCCATAAGGTTTCCACCTGTAACCAGGCCTTCTTGGTGGCTAGCCCAGTTATGTGGAATAAACTACCAAGTGAGATTCACCAAGCTGAGTCCTTAACATTGTTTTAAAAAGCTTAAAAAACTTAGCTGTTTAAAGAAGCATATGGTGATTGCTAATATGTCTGTTGTCCACCCCTGTGATTTGTCTGTACATTTTTGCCTCTTGCAGGGCTGTTTGTGTTTGTGTACTTTTGTGTGTGTGTTTTCTTAGCTATTTACCAAGTGATTTATTGATTCTGACATACTATGTTGTTAATGACCACTTGATTTTATCTACTGTTTGATTTGTTGCTCTATGTAGACCACCCAGAGTTCCTATGGGAAAATTCTTTGGGGTATAGAAATTTAAAAATAAATAAATATATATAAATACAGTGGAACATGGAACCACAGGCACCTCAGGGTTCTATAATTCTTGAGTAGCATTAATAGATGAGATGGGAGAGCCTTCAGATGAAAGCTATGAAAATGTTGCATGATAATGATGATGATAAAAAACAACCACCCATTAGTAATACAGAAATCTTTCCTGCATTTTGTGTTTCTACAACCCCTGAGAATTTACCTGCTGTTTCACAGAGTCTGTAAGTATTAGCTGCATTCCATCTGTTTCTATGAAACCCTGAAAATTAGATGTTTTTTACGCTGCTCTTGAGACATACAACCCATCAATAAATACTATTTTGTCAAACAGTGCTCATACATGTATTAACTGCTAAGATGGCTGCATATATGTAAATTCTAAATAATATACTTTATGCACCCAGGGCAGTTGGGAGTGTTGGAGAGATGAATCTTCAATTTAGGGAGGCCAAAAAGCAGATCAAAAAGTTGAGGGTAAGGATGCTTCTCAATGACTTTAGGACCGTGATGCTTACACACTATGTAGATCAGTCATAATTCATTTTAGAAGAAATGAGACAATAAGGAGATTGGATTGGTAATTTGATGATTTGAATGTATATTATGTACATTATGTACTTACATTTATGAGGGGGAAATTGAATAAGAGTCAGTTGCAGCTAAACTGAAAAGGAGAGAGGATAAATCAAAGGGTAGCAAAAAAGATAAACATGATGAATAAACAACTCAAAGTAATATCAATTAATATTAATGGCTTCAATTCAGGACAGAAGAGGGAAAATGTTTTTCAGTGAAAGAAATTAAAAGCTGACATTATTTGCTTACAGGAAGCACATATGAAGGAAAAAGATAAACATTTATTACAATATCCAAAATTAAGAGCAATCTTTACAGCATCAGATTTAAAGGAAAAAAAGAAAGGACTGGACATATATGTTAGAAAGAATTGGAACCAAAACTGCCATTTTCTTCAGAAGATACTAGACTTATAATGATAGTGGTACAAAGAGAAGGCAAGAAGGCTCTGAGTGAAAACATATATGCACCTAATAAGAAAAAAGAGATGTTTCATAAACTGCTAGAACAAGAATTAATAAAAACTAACTAGGAAGAATATATGACTATGGGGGATTTCAATGCTGTACAGTCATCCCCCATTATTTCATGGTTCATATATTGTGGTCCCACAGTATATGAAGGCAAGGCCCCCTGGGACAAGATGTGTGGGCCTGTTTGAAGCCTCCTGCACTTACCCCAGGCCTGGCACTGCCCCAGAAGTGGTTTCTAGCAAACCGGAAATGGCTTCCGAAAAACTGCAAATGCCTTCTGGATCACCCGAAACCATTTCTGGGGCCTGCAACAGGCTTCCTGGGCCTATTGGAGGCCCCATAAATGTTTTCTGGTGAACTGGACCTCCAAAAACTCGATGTGCCAGGATGCCTGAAACCATTTCTAAGGCCTCCAGCAGGCCCAGGAAGCCTGTTGGAGGCCCATTTGGGGCAGTGCCAGGCCTATAATAAGTGTAGGAGGCTCCAGACAGCCCCCCAAGCCCCAACCCAACCAAACATCTTCATATTGCAGATTTTCCTTTATTGCAGGTCTGGTTGGTCGGGTCGCGAACCCCCACAATAAGCAGGGGATTAGTGTATATGACTAAGATAAGATAAAATAAGGTAAGGTAAGGTAAGCTGCCTAGATGCCCTAAGCACATCTGATCTCGCCTGATTTCGGAAGCTAAGCAGGGTCGGCCCTGGTTAGTACTTGGATGGGAGACCACCAGGGAATACCAGGTGCTCTAGGCACCTGGAGTAGGAACTGGCAAGCCAGTACTCCAGTACTCCTGCCAAGAAAACTCCATGGACATGGGGTCACGTAGAGTGGGTCATGACTGTAGCGACACAACACACACACAGAAGATAAGGTAAGGTAAGGTAAGGTAAGGTAAGGTAAGGTAAGGTAAGATAAATATTAATCTCACATTAGGGAAGTTTACTTTTTACACAGCTTCCAGTATAAAGGACAAGCAAGAAGGGTAGGTGCACAAAAAGTGTAAAGTGAGAAAAAATAGAGATTAGATAAAATAAAGAAAATATCCAATATACAAATATACACTAAAGTGTGGACATAAAACATTAAATGTGAAAAAGAAACTACAATATACCCCCATGAATAGCAAGTTAGACTGTAGAGTTATAGAATCTAGAGCAGTGGTGGCAAACCTTCTGCACTCCAGATGTTTTGGACCACAACTTCCAGAGTTCTTTGCCTTTGGCAATATAGGCTAGGAATTCTGGGAATCGTGGTCCAAAATTTCTGGAGTGCCAAAGGTTCGCCACCACTGGTCTAGAGTCTAGAGTTAAAGATGTAGATACAAAGACAGAACATGAGAAGAGAAGGAAAAAATAGAAGGAAGCACTACAAAATTTCCTATAGATGGAGGAGAAACTAAATATAGTTCATTCATGGAGAACAAAGAATCGTACAGGAAGAGACTATATTTTTTACTCAAATAGGCTGGCTATCAAGTACTATCATAATGCAGTGGCATTATGAAAGAGCTAAAGGAGACTGAAATCCTTCCAGATACACTTGCATATCACAATCCTATTCTCATGTGTCTGGAAAGTAGAAGGAATAACTCAATGGAAATTAAATACAGCACTTCTAAAAATCCTCTAAGCAATGTAAAGAGGAAATAAACTTTTACTTCAGAGAAAATATGTGAAGAGAAATTCCAATAAATATAATGTAGCATCTTCAAAGGCAATAATAAGGGACATGTTGATCAAACAGCAGAGATGGGCATATTATTAGAACTATTGAAAGACAAAGATTTACAAAAGGCAAGAAAAAAAACTGGAAACCACTCTACAATTTTTCTGGAAAAAAAAATTGTAACTAATTTGCTGCAATAGTATAATGGGTACATAACTGTTATAGTCAAAGTAATGGAAACAAAGTAAACATGCCACATTCCACTCTCCCTTTTTACCTTTAGAACCCTAATCTGTTATTCCTGTTAGGTACATTCTTATGTGTAGAAAAATGTTACAAAACAAAACACAATACCCATTGAAACAGAGACAGATCGAAATGAATACATGCCATTCAACTGGGGAAGGTTGCTATGAGGTTGCATATTTATCCCAGAAAAGATAAATGCTTAGAACAAAAAGAAGTTAAAATAGTTGTCTTTAAAGATTATGGGGACATCAATATTTATAGCACATACTATAACACCTGTATAATATATAATTATATACTATATAATAGCATGGCTTCCCAGGTTTCCATGGAGCTGTAAACATATACATGGAATTTTTGGTGGAGGGGGAATTTTTGAGGTCTCTTTTGAAAGGCTGTTCCTCTTTTGAGGAGAGGCTTAGAGCATATTAAACTGCATGCTAAGATAGCTGTGGATAACATTGCTGTAGATGTAATGTGGGCCATGTTATGAAAAAAAATGAAGTTCTCTCAAGAAGAATCAGGGCTCATGTAAGAAGGGGTGGGGTTAAATGAAAAGCATCTTGTCAACACAGAGGCTCTCCTAAGCCTTTAAAAACAACAGGAGTGTACCCTAACTTCAGAAGCTGTGGAACAGGAAGAGGAAAGGAAGCCAGGAGATATATGTTGGGAGAGATATTTCTAAATGTCTCTCATTCACAGATCCTCTGAACAATGTACCAAATCTAAACCAGATCTTTTTTCAATTATCACCTACACAAACCAGTGTGGTAAGCAGTATGTAGATCAACGTGCCACGTTTGGCCCTAACACCCAATGCACCTCTTGAATTATATATAACCAGAAACATTGTAAATTACAGTATATCAATTCAAACAACATAAGGCTCTATGTGGGGTACAAGATCACAAAAGCGGATGGGTCAGAATCACCTCTGATGATAAGAGGAGCCTTGGTAGACTACCTCACTGCATCTCTATTCCACCAACTTGTTGTTACCCTTGGAGACAGGCTTATCAGCCAGAGCAACAACTGCTACCCATTTAGAGCCATAAGAGAGCTGATTCTGAACTACATCTCTGACACTTTGAGCTTGATCACACAGTTTAAGGTGGGTGGTTTATATAAAGATGGCTACCACACGATGGAACAAACCAGCACAGCAGCTAGTGAGAGAAACTGGGGCTTTAAAACCAAAGTACAAAATACAGCAAACAGTCTGAAATGAGATCTGATGGGGTCACTACACAGTGATCTATTTTCCAGCAGAAAATGCTACTGAATGGGATACATGAGAAAATTAAACTCACATACAGCAAGGATACATTCTGTTTGATGAGTGGAGATGCCAGTGGCCGTTACTTCACGAGCCGCTCACTTCGCGGCAAGCCGTCATTTCTGTGCGAACCGATCGCTTCAGTCCGCACGCTCCTCCTTTTTGGCTGCGACGTCACCCCGACCACGCCCCCTTTAGCATGCTCCAACCGGGGTGAGTGATGCCCCTGGCGGAGGACTGGAATCTTTTTGATTCGCATCTCGCTTCGCTCCCAACGTCACGTGTGGTCTCGGTTTTTGGCTTTTATTTCAAGTTTTTTAAAAAAATATTCAAACAGGGATATCGATGCATCGCTATATTGTTTCATCGCTTTGCGCTGTTACTTCCTCGTGCGAGTAGCGGCGGCGGCGGCAGCGGCGGCGCCCGGCCAGAGCAGGGCACCCGGGGCAGGCAGCGTGCAAGCGGCGGAGGGCGGGCGGCTGTGCCATGCGGGGCTCCCCCCGAGTAGCGGCGGCGGCGGCGGGGGGGGCTGCCAATGATGCCAGGAAACAATGGACAAAACAATATAAATTAGGAGCGGAAAACACAGGATCGTACAGTAACCACGCTCTGTCGTGAATGACAGCCAAGCATTGATGCATCGATACGCCGAGTAAATTTTTTTTTAAAAATAAAAGGAGAGTGGAACCGGACGTTGCAAATCAGCTTTCTAATGCGAAGGGAGCACGTGAGGTAGTAATCGATTCGGTCCCAAAAATGCCCCGCGTGAGTACAGAGAAACGGGGGTGGGAGCGAAGGGAGACCACGTGACCACCACGTGACCGCCTCCGAATTCAAATCGAAGGCAAGGTCGATTCGAAGCGAGGCACCTCGTGAAGTAACGGCCAATGATAACAGCATAGGAAATATTTTTAACACATCTCTGTTTGTGAAAAGGGTGAAAGTATCTCCCAGAGTTCATTTAGGGCTCCCTGAGGCTCTTCTAACTTCTAATGCAAGTGTCCCATTGAGCATGAGGCGATAAAAGTGTTTAGCATACCTTAGCTTTGCGCTCAACCAAGAAAAAAAAAGTGATGGAACAACTGCCTAAGCAGTTACTGATATGATTTGTTGACAATGTGGCTTTCATTGAATGATAGAACATAAACCTTTTCAATTTCAAGCACTACCATGTTAATTTTGTAGCATTATACATTGATGGTGTTCACGTTCATTCAATACCCTTCCAGTGTGATAATTCAAACGGAACTTGTGTGAGAGGGTACGTGCAGCTGTAACAGGTGATTGGGAAAAAGAATGAAGGACCAGGACATTTTAGTTAACTGTAGTGAATTTATCTTGAGGTATACACTGTATGCCTTTGATCTATCGCCTTATCATGCCTGCTCTGCCTGCTATTCTCTGATCAAAACAGGAAACCTCAGTGCTGAGGTCTGTTTTGCCCAGCCTCTCCAATATTAATATGATCTTATACAGTTTATTTGACTAATTATTCACAAGAGAAATATCCTTTTTGATTGCATGTGAAGATGAACACACTGCAGGTATGAATTTATTATATTGAAACAAAAACTGTCTACGTGTGTACCTCTGGAATCTGTTACCAAGGAATCTTATTATCAAAAGACCCACAGGCATTGTGCTGAAGACACCCATCCACACGATGCCTGGTGAACACTGTCTGGCTATCTGTTTGCCAACTAATGGACCTGGAGAGTTTTTTTTTTTTAATTCATACTGATTAGCCCCAAATAACCCACTCATTCTTGAAACCATCATTGAGTGTTTATTGCCTCAGAGAAAAGAGATAATATTACAACAGAATCAGTAAAGCATTCTTTGGCAGTGGCATGTGGGTATTGCTGTGTGTTCATTTTACAGAACATAATAAAAGGTGTATCATTTAATTACCATATATACTCGAGTATAAGTCGACCCAAGTATAAGTCGAGGCCCCTAATTTAACCCCCCAAAACTGGGGAAACGTATTGACTCAAGTATAAGTCTAGGGTGGGAAATGCAGCAGGAGCTGGCAGCTCTTCCTTTGTGAGCTGGGGGGGTGGTGTGTGATGTTTAAAATGACTTTTAGCCACTGATGCTTGGGTCAGTGGCTAAAAGTCATTTTAAACATTTTGTGCCGCGCCCCTGTGATGCAGAGGGGGGTCATGAGAAGTGGCATGCAATGCTTAAAATGACTTTTAGCCACAGATGACTTGCCTCAGTGGCTAAAAGTATTGACCCGAATATAAGTCGTGGGCTCCTTTTTTCAGTCCAAAATTAGGGCTGAAAAATAGGCTTATATGCGAGTATATACAGCAAATGTTAAAGATGTGCTTGGAAGATTTTTCCAGGAATGATCATTGTGTTGTAGGCTTTGTCAAGGACAGAAAAAGTTTTGACATGTTCGAGTTGTCTGTGGAATTTTTCAGTAATTTGGGTGACTTCTTTTTGTGTGTGATTGAAACATTTCAGTACTCAACCAAGTAGCTTCTTCAGTCTGTGGAAGGTTGGTTTTGCCCACCCTGGTCTGAATAGGTTCAGGTGGACAATGACCAGGGGTTTGTGAAAGTCATACCTATGCAGTCCATACCAAACTTTATTAAGTATGGGTCATTATCAGTACCCTTCCCGGTGGAGGTGTGAAGTGCTTCTGATTTGTCTGAGGATAGATAAAAAAGCAGCATGATAAATGGCTAACAGTTTACGGCTTAGGCTGCCACCCCTGTTCAGAGGAATTTTCTACACACACAAAAATGGCTTCCCTGACCACCTATCTTCTCTGTCTAATATGTGCACATCTTCGTCTTTGAAAGAATGTCCTTTATCCTTCAAATGAAGGAAAAAAGCTGATTCTGGTCCTGACCTGTTGCCCCTCCTCTGCCGGGCCATCCTCCTGTTTAGTGAATGTTTGCCGCTAATGTAGAGCTCTGCATACTCCTCACTGCATTGGACTGCATATACTATATTACTCTTTTTGTCTTTTGGTGTTCTGTCTTTTAGGTGGATGAGTCTCCGCCTTAGTGTGCTTGTGGGTTTGAAGTGAACAGGTATGTGTTGTTTGCCAAAAATCCTTTTAAATTCTTACCAGCCATGTAAGGAATGACCAGGTTCTTCCATCAACTCTGGGTCTCAAATTGATCCATTGTTCATCTGGGATGGGACACTGCCTTGTTGGGTATCCACAGACCTTAAGTGCTGTCCTCAGATGCCTGCTTTCCCCCTTCTTGGCTTCTGTGGAGGTAGGGTGGTGGGAGTCAAACAGCAGATGCTGCTCAGTGTGTGTGTGTGTGGGGGGGGGGGGGGGGGTTCCTGTAAATTTCTATACTCAGGTTGGAGTTTGGCCCTTTCTTGTGTAGTCCAAGAAAGCCAGTGGATTGTCTTTGGTGTTTTCCCTGGTGAACTTGATACTTGGATCTACTGTGTCTATGAGCTCTGTAAAGCCCTGTACTTCCTGGGCCTTAATTATTACCCAGGTGTCATCCACATACCTGAACCAGTGATTTGGTGTTCTGAGGAATGTGTTGAATCCCTTCCTCTCCACTTCTTCCATGTATAAGTTGGCAACAACGGGTGACACTGAGGAACCCATGCCACAACCATGCTTCTGTCTGTAAAAGTCCCCACCACTGTAAATGAAGTGATGTTCAGACACAGAGGCAGGCATATCTGGCCCAGGTTGAGGCTGATTCTGGTGGTGAGGGTGCTGTCTTCTCTTAGTCTCTTCCTTACTGTTATTAGGGCATTGGTGGTTGGGAATGCTGATGAAGATGATGTAAAATTGAAGGATACCATGGTTTCATCCATATCGAGTTTTAGCTTCCTGACTTAGAAGCAAACTCCTCTGAATTGTAAATGTGGTAGTCTGTGTGTGCCCAACCAATGATACTAGGATAGCATCCTGGTATTTTGCAATGCTATATGTGTTCAAGACTGTTTACAAAATGTAATCTGAAGCAGCATATACAATGGCTTTTCTCTGGTTCAGGGGTACCTTAATAAGGAGTTTTAAAGGCAGAAGTTTTAAAGGCAGAAATGTTGTCTTACAGAGGATCTTGTCTCAATCAATAAAAAGAATCATAGGATAACCTTTTTATTGCCCATAGTTCCTTTCTTCATTTTATACACAACTGAACAGACAGAAGGGAAAAGTCCCGTTCTAAGTCTGTAAGAATGTGAGCTGTTAGTATTTAAACCCATCAAGAGGTATCCATGGTGGGTTTTTTTGTATATCTTCAAAAGCCCCCATGAAGAAATGGACATTTCATGGGTACAATTGATGGCTAAAGTAGCAATTTAAAATTTATCACTGAGATTTTTAAACAGCACCATTTAGGCTAATGCTCCAGTTGCTTTTCCCCTTGATGAAACTATTTTGTTTAATTTAAAAAACCTTCACATTCCTGTGGTGCAAATAAGAAAATAAGAAAATGCTTTTCCTTATTATCAGAGACATAAATAATCAAATTGTCTGAAACATAGGCAAAACCCAGTTCTTTAAATTATTTTTTTTCACAATTACCAATAATACAATCCCAATGACTTTCACCACACACAGTGTTTTAGTCCAGACAGTGTTTTAGGATCAGATGAGACAAAATGCATGATATGCTCATCTGAGGGCACCTCACTCATAAGATTCCAGTCTCCCACCCAAAGTACAAATATGATAGAATATGTATTGTGCTAGTGAACTCTATCCTGGAGTTTGTCCAACAGTTAGTAAAATTCCAGGTGGGCATAAGCCATTGTAAAGGAGATTATGGATTCAGGATTTTTTTTCTATCCGAGGTTGTTATTCAGCCTTTAGCATGTTTCCATGACATATACACAGCCTCATTATCAAGACATTCACACATACTTTACACTTTTCTGTATTGTGATCAGGATTTTAGTAATGAGGGGTGTGGTGGCTCAGTGGGCTAGAGTGCTGAAATAATGGCTGCAAAGTAAGCTGCAAAGTAAGTACCTTGGGAGTTTGAATCCCAGGTACCATACAGCAGAGTGAGCTGCCATAAAAAGATAGATACTGCCATAAAAAGCAGGATGGTAAACCGTGTTCCATGCACAGAAATGTGTTCAGCCATGCTGGCCACATGGCCATGGACTTGTACAACACTGGCTCTTTGGCTTGGAAACAGAGATGAGCAATGCCCCTAGAGTCGGACACAACTAGCATGCAAGTGCAGGGAGAACCTTTAACTTTATCAGCTTTGTATGCATTTTTAAATAGTTTATTGACCTGCAGGTCATCCGGCATGTACTACACCTTCTTTTTTTCTACTTTAGAGGAACAACCATCTCTTAAGTAGAGTCTACAGAAAAAAAGATGATCGTGTATGTGCTTGTACAAGGTGTGGCAGTATTGGCAATAATTTTAGTCCCCAAAAGGGCCTTTATACTGAGAACAACATAATAATGATTATCTGACACCTCTCCTGCTCCCTTACAACTAATGACTCCCAGAGAGCTACCAATCAGCCATACAGGCACGGCCCCCACGCAGACTCTTCCTGTCCTAAGAAAAGCCCTTGGGGAAGATCCTTTTGACTCAGAAATATCCAAATTAGATGCCAAGTCGTTACATCACGTCCCTCCTGAAGATCCCACTCATCGGATGCATAGCCAACCTACAGATCTCATTACTTGGGTTCCTGATAATATTCTCGGCAAACGTACAGCTGAACACCAATCTCTACCAGAGCATAATTTATTGCCCACTATACAACCCCCCTGTGCCTTCAAGGAGCCGACTCCAAGTAACATCTCTACTTCAGTCGATGCCTTGGATCAAGCAAACCCCCTCCTGACGTCCGATCTTAACCCCCAAATTAATCCCACTGACGCTAGAGGTCTCCTTACTTCAGAGGATCCCCCGACTTCCCCCATGACCTCAAAAGCGCCCTTTTACTCAAGCCTTCCCCTGTCTTCAACAGCCCCAGAGATGTCAAACTCCAATAATTGCGGCTCTGTCTCTGCATGTCTCAAACCCTCCTTGCCACCCTGTCATAACAGTAAGAACTCTGAGCTGCCTAACCAACAAATGATTCTTTCAAACTCTCTAACTGCTCCACTTCTTCCTGGATCACCTATCGACGATAATGCACATACCGAACCATCCATCATGAGCAATGCAACCAGGACCAATAATTGACCATCACTTTCTTTGTTAACATCCCATGATCCCTGTTCTACTGTTAAACTTATTTCCTGGAACATTGCTGGTTGGGAGAGGAAAACACTTGATCCAGATTTCCTATACTACCTCAGATCATTCGACATTATACTCCTTCAAGAAACATGGTCTACAAAAGACTTCTGTTTCCCAGGTTTTACTGTTTACGCTCTTCCTGCCTTTAAATCTCACCCAAAGGGACACCCGAAAGCAGGCCTTTCTTGTTTGTTGAACCGGACCTCCAATATCACTGCTCACCATCTATCGGACAAGCCCCCTTATGCTCAAGCTTTCCTGCTTAAATGTCTCTCAGAACAGATACTCATGCTAAACGTATACGTTCCTCCATTCCCTGAGTCCAGTTCTTCCTCTCTGGTATGGAATGACCTGAAGAATTACGTTGATTCGCTAACTATTAAATATCCTCTAGCCTCCCTGATCATTGCAGGTGACCTGAATGCCAGATTGGGTGCTAACAACGACAGACTTGCTGCTTATATGCACTGGGATAATGATGATCTGATTCCTCCCTCATTCCAAACCAACAGATCTTCCAAAGACCCTGTGATCAATCAATCGTCTTCCCACCTGGTGGATCTGTGCGCCAGATAAAATCTCAGGATCCTCAATGGCTCTACTATAAGTGACTTTCATGGAGAGTTTACCTTTCTATCTCCCAGAGGATCTAGTGTCATGGACTACATTCTCATCTCTCCCGACTTGCCTCTCGAGATTGTTGACTTCGAGATTGGTATCCGCTCCGAAAGTGATCATTTTCCTACTATAATGTCCCTTCAGCTGCCCTCTTATCTCCCTTTGGAGCATACACCTGAACCCCCCCACCCCCATCACCGAAGATTAAGATGGACCAGCAAACTCCAAAACTCATTCGCTGAATGGTCCACTACAGCTTCTGCTTTATATCTAAGACAATCTATTCTCCTGGCTGACTCTCCTGCAAAGGTCATTCAGGCATATGAATCAGCTATCAATTCCTTATTTAACCTACCAGTTGCACTCTCCCCACTTAGGAAATCTAATGGAGCTGCTCCCTGGTTCGACCATGAATGCTGGGCTGCCAAGAAAAACCTCCGCTGGCTTTACCAATGGCTACGCGCCCACTATTCTTCTGAGTCAACAGCCCTCTACTTTCAAGCTAAGAAGGCTTGCCAAGCTTTGTTAGTTGAGAAAAGACACACTCATGCATTGAACAACTGGTCTAGACTGCTACAGGCAACTCGTTCAAAGAACACGAAAGAGTTCTGGGCCTTGGTCTCACGAGAGACCCACTCCTCTAATACAGTTTTAACCCCACCAATCTCTGCTTCGGACTGGACTGTACATTACTCAAATCTATTTTCGGACTCGATATTTCCAGACCTCTCCGCCGCCCCATTAATGCCCCCCGATGAACCCGCCTGGCCCCCAGTCTCCAAAGAAGAAATTCTCGAACTCATAGCCAGCATGAAGCCTGGTAAGGCCCCAGGCCCAGATGGGATCCCGACTGATCTCATAAGAGCTAACCCACTCTGGTGGGCTGAACCTCTATCCTGCCTATTCACCTTTGTGGACAAATTTGGGATACTTCCCGACTCGTGGCTATCTTCTATCATCACTCCAGTCCTTAAAAAAGGCAACCCAGAAATACCCAGCAACTATCGACCCATCAGCCTACTCTCAGTAATCGGGAAATTATACTCTAAACATCTTCTGTGACATCTATCTGACTGGATGTCCAAATTCAACTTCCCAGGCAAGGAACAGGTGGGCTTCCATGCTGGGTACTCTACACTTGACCACTCTCTCATTTTATCCTTCTTGGCGGAGAAATACTCCCAGTATTTCAAAGGCAAACTCTTTGCAGCATTCATTGACCTTCGTAGGGCTTTTGACTCTATCAACAGATCTCTTTTGTGGTCGAAACTTACCAATTTGGGAATTGACCCTCGCCTGCTATTCTTGATCCGTCAGCTCCACTCTGCGAATAGTTGTCAAGTTCGCCTAAACCATGAAGGCCTCCTTACCCCTAAAATTCCAGTCACCAAAGGGGTAAAACAGGGCTGCCTTCTTGCTCCTGCCCTTTTCAATCTCTTCTTGTCAGATTTACCAGGTTATCTAGCCAAATTTGATAGTCATGCTCCACGACTGAATCAACTTCCGGTTCCTATACTACTCTACGCGGACGACACTGTGCTCCTCTCAATCTCAAAACTGGGCCTTCTTCGCCTATTGTCAGCTTTCTCAGAATTCTGTTCCAAGAATGATCTGACTATTAACACAGAGAAATCTAAAATCCTGATATTCTCCAAATCATGGAAACTTCTCTCCTGGAAAGTCGACGGGAAACCTGTTGAACAAGTGAGATCCTTCAGATACTTGGGTCTCCTGTTCCACCATCAACTCGCCTGGTCTTATCATCGGAGGGCTGCTATATCAGCTATAAATAACCATCTATCTGCTATCTCTCGGTTCCATTTCCACACCGGGAACCAATATGTTCCTGTTGCCCTCCAGATTTTTCAGGCGAAAATCATAAACCAGCTTTTATATGGGATCCCGATCTGGATCTCAGCTGTTGACTCCAAAATCGACTGGAGTGCTGCCACCTTCTTTCGTCATATCTTAGGTGTTCCAAATATGATCAATCTCTATACCATTGCTAATGAACTGGGACTCCATTTGCCATCAACTCTTGCCTGGACAGCCACTATTAAGGTTTGGCTACATATTCATTTTCACCCTGACTCCAACTCCCTTGCATACGAACTATTAAGAGACCCCTATGTCTCAAAATGGTATCAATTTATCCAGTCCAAAATTCATCATATTGGAATTGACTTAGACTCCCTAATCAACTGTGAAGAATCCCAAATCCTCAAAATCATCCACCAAAGAATCTGGGATATAGAGCGCCAAACCATCTCATCAGGGCTCAATCCAACGTGCTCTCCTCACTTTTAGGGTTTGATGCCAACTCCAGGACTAGGAGCAAATTATATGAAACATCTCACTAACCCTTGTCTGTGATGTGCTTTTATGCTCGCCAGACTGAACATCTTTCCCTCAGCAGTTCTTTCAGGAAGATACTACAACGTTCCATTTGAGAATAGACTCTGTAAACTATGTTTACTGGAACCGGACTCTACCTCTCATATCCTTCTCTCCTGCCCCTCGCACCACAAGCTTCGCCTTCGCCTTCTGACCCCTTACATTTCTAACCTCTCTGGATTCCCGGAGAGTATAACAAAGCGTCTCCTTGAGGACAAACATCCGGAATTGACAGCCTCAGTGGCTGAATATTTGGCCACTGTTTTAAATATTAGTAAATAGTTTGGGGCCAAGGCCTGCTATTAACCCAATTTTTAAATCATTTTAAACCTATTTATTTACTTCCTACCTCTTATTTTACATTTTGCTGCTTCTGTTTTATACCAATGTATGCCAATAAAGGTTCTTGTGATGTGATGTGATTATCATGGTGTAACGAAGTATAAGTTCCTGTGCCAGGAGAGTCCTCATTCAATACCATCTGCCACTCCCACACACCCTGGGTGAGAGCCAGAGAGGTTGCTTCCAGCCTTCCTTGTGGTGAGCTTGGCCTTGGACCCTGCTGATTCCCAGGACCAGGCCCTTGCTCCTCTGCTGCCTGAGCTGCCCACCTGCACAAGAGGATGTTCATCCATGAGGCTTTGGCTGGGGAACAGGAAGGGGGGCTTGTGGGGCAACCAATAGAGGCTATATTGGGCAGGTGAAGATTTGGTGGAGGGAGTAGGCCATGCCCACGTAGGAGAAGGGTGGTTAGGCTGCATTTTACTTACTGCTTGTTTCTGTTTGGACTTTTTTCCTTTTGCACTTTGGGAGGGAAAAGACCAAGTTAGGCTTGATGGTTTCATTTCTCTGTGTTTCCATTGCACTGTGGGGGGGTGTGTGTGTTCAGAGGGGGGTGTTCCAGCACTGCATGTCTTTAAAGTGCACTTTACTAAGTATTCGGGGGGGGGGACCAGCTTTTTTGCCTTTTTTCAAACCTCTGGTTTCCCACTGGGAAACCGCGTTTCAGATAATGAATTTTTTTGGATAACAAATTGCCTCGGAGAACAAATTAAATTTGTTATCCAAGGTACCACTGTATTCTATTTCTGCATAACCAAAGCACTGAGCAGTTGTTTTTGTCCCGACCCTGAGTGCTTTCAATAAACATTATCTCTGATTTCTGAGACCAGGTACCTCACAAAGGTTTTCAAAGAGAAAATCAGTTGCATGTGTGGCTCAATCTGAAATTTTCAACTTGTCAATCAGGAATCAACTGAATTTTAACTCCTTCCTGAACAAACAGGGAATTGTGCTTGCAAAGGGTTTCTGCAAGTGTTTGTAAAAATCTTATATCATTATTATTATCAAATATCACATAGCAGACAAGATAACTATGCTGGATTTTGTATTACTTCCCAAGCGCTTAGGACTACGTGATGTATCGGCGAATTACGCGAGCAGATCCCAGTAAGGTGGCTTTCTGCAGCTGATTGATGGTGACTTTGTCAACTCCAATTTCTTCTAAATACAGTGGTACCCCAACTTGCAAGACACCCAACATATGAAAATCCAGACTTATGAGCGCTCTTCAGCACCCCCCCTCACACACACACACAGCAGCTGCTAACAAGCAAGATTGGGTTTCCCTGTCTTGTGAGCAGCGGGTGGGTGTGTCGGGATTTGAATTGCCTTCCACTCACCAAGGGAAATGCTGCCTTGGTGACTGGAAGGCAATTCAAAAGTGGCATGTTGTTCACCCCCCCACCCCTGTGGGGGCTCCAGAGAAGCAGCACATCACTTTTAAAATCCCTTCCAGTCAAGTCTGCCTCCATGACTGGAAGGCAATTTAAAAGTGGTGCACCACTCCCCCCCCCAGTGGGGGCTCCAGAGAAACAGTGCACCACTTTTTAAATCCCTTCCAGTCACCAAGGCAGCATTTGCCTTGGTGACTGGAAGCCAGTATATCTGACTGAGTTTTGAGGACAGTAAGTGCTAGTTGTTGAGATCAAACAATAAGGGGAGGTTTACTTTTGAGGACATGGGGTCACGAACAGTCGGTCACAACTGTAACGACATAACACACACACACCCATGATTCAAACTTCCAGTAGCTTCACCTTAACTGATAAAACTGACAAAATGTTGATTGCTACTATTGTATCATTTTGCAATCTCTATAAAATTTTTTAAAACAAGTTTTGTAATCTTTTCCTCATTGGTGTGTGTAACTTGAAACCAGAAGAACAGAATGTCAACCAGGTAAGAGAGGTGGGGACCAAATAAGTGGCACTGGGTATTTCCAGTGGTCCTTGGGAATTAAAGGAGGGGTAGAAAACTTTAGTGTCCCTACATGATAGGCATCTTATGGTCCAGGCAGAGACAACGTGCCCTAACCCCAAATTTTGAAGTGAGTTTCCCTCTCCTACACACACTTAGAGCTTCCCTTGGATCCATGAGAGATGGAGTGTTATAAAACCAGTACAGTTTTATACTGTAAAAAAGATGTCCTTATTCTTTTATTTAAGCATAGTCCATCAATATCTGGTGGATGTTCAGCACTCCAGATGTTTTGGACCACAATTCCCACAGTCCTTTGTCATTGGTGACACAGGCTTGGAATTCTGGGAGTTGTGGTCCAAAACATGTGGAGTGCTGAAGGTTCTGTCACAATATGTAAAAGTTGACAAAATATATGTAATGTATATTTAACAGATGGGGAAAGAAAATTGTAAAATGGAGGCAGTTAGATTCTGCAGTCTCATGATGTTATCTACAAGTGCAAGGGATTAGTAATCACCAGCATGTTACGTGATGAAGCACAGGTGGAATAGTTTATAACATCATGGTTGCATCCGATTGTGATTAGTGATGAGTCATCTGATGGGGGCTAAACTGTATATAAGCACTAGCTTGACTTATGTTAGATGGGACTGTTTATGGTGAGAGACAGTACCCCACACTCTGTTGGTTGTATTGTATATATTGCTTGGTGTCATGCTGTTTGTATATTTGATGTATATATGGAATATATGAGTTTTTACTCTAATCCATGCTTTGTCTCTCCGTTTACTAAGTTCTGCTGTACTTTATATCATTACTATCACTTTATCTACACGCAATGGCAGCGCGCTCTGTGCCACATTCATTTGTTTATTGTTGATAGGTTCACCGCCACTGCCTTATATAATTAAAATATGATTGCAGTCCTGCGAGGAAAAGACATCTTTATTAAGTATTCTGAACAGAGAGAATTCTGTTATTTTCAAAATGTTAAAAAGAAAGCAAAGTTTGAGGCATTATGTAAACTGGTTCAGCCATTATTAAATGAAACATGGTTCTTCATTTTGTAAAGGAATTAACTGAACGGGTCATATAGTTTTTTCCCAGACCTCTTTCAAAGTTTACACAGGTGTCTTATCACAAGCTGCCTGCAGTGGAAAAGCCAGTTCTAACCGGCTGAAGAAACACCAATCATACATTCCAATGAAGCTTAGTCTGAACGCTGATTCTCATGAGAACTGTTGGGAGGGGTGAGGGAAGGAAGGTGATAGAAAATGGAAATGTACTAATGGTGATTGGTTGTCATTCAAAATGATGGGGGGGTGACAGAGGAGTTGGTTAGCAATAATTTAACATTTACAGTATTTAGAATTAAAAGTAGAATCCTTTTGCTACTTCATAAAGTTTGAACTTTTAACTTAGAATATAATTATGATGGGTTTTGTAGTCCTTAGAGAAATGATTACTTAGTTAATTTTTGGAAAGTCTTAGGATTGCTTTCCTGAAACTGCTCAGACATTAAGCTGAACTATTTTGCCTTGCTTTTGCTTTGTTCTATACTGTAACTGCTATTTTTACATCTGTTTTTGCCTTTTACTATTTCTAAATAAATAATTTAATAATTTAACATGGTGTGGTCCTTGGGAAAGGAGAGAGAGGGTGGCTAAAGAAAGTCCCAGGGCCCAGGCCATGTTCCCTTACACATTTAATGCATTGCATGACATACTGTATAGAGAGGGGCACGACCAGAAAAAATTACGTTTTGAGTTGTTGTTTGTCGGAACGGGTCCGTTTTGGGTAGTTCCTGTTTGTCGCGATAATTTTCAAAAATTTATCGTTTCCGTTTGTCGTTTGTTGTTTCCAACGCGATTTAGCATGATTTGACGTCCCAGACGAGCATGGGGTTAGGGTTAGGGTTAGGGTTAGGGTTAGGGTTTGTGGGCTCTGGACTGCACCTCTGGGTGCCTCTGACCCACTAAGAAGGGAAGTGTACTGGCGTACAGGTTAGGGTTAGGGTTGGGGTTAGGGTAAGTGGGCTCTGGGAGGCACCTTTCTGAGTGCATCTACTCTGACCCACTAAGAAGGGAAGCGTACTGGTGTACAGGTTAGGGGTAGGGGTAGGGGTAGGGGTAGTGGGCTCTGGGAGGCACCTCTCTGGGTGCCTCTGACCCACTAAGAAAGGAAGTGTACTGGCGTACAGGTTATGCTTACGGTTGGGGTTAGGGTAAGGGCTAGGCTTAGGGTTACAGTTAGGGTTAGGGTGGGTTAGTGGGCTGCACCTCTGGGTGCCTCTGACCCACTAAGAAGGACAGTGTACTGGCGTTAGGGTTAGGGTTAGGGTTAGGGTTAGGGTTAGTGGGCTTTTTATACCCTCTGGCACATCCAGAAGTCTCAGTCAAAACCTGGCCATGCGATTGGTGGAATGGGTCCCATCCCATGGCCAGCCCATCATTGCGCATGCACAGGTGTAAAAAAATAAAAATGAAATAAAATAAAATAAAATAAAATCAATGGAGACGTTTTATTGCAAGAAAAACCCACTGCTGCTACTATAAAAATTCAGGCAGTTAAAATACCTAATTTTCACATGTTTCTGTTGTTCTTTAGTGGGTTTTTTGACCACGATTTAAAAATCAATATTGCAGTCGCCATTTTGGATCCCCACTACCACAGCATGGCATAGAGACAGCCCAGGAAAGGAGGGGGTAAGGCCGGCGACCCCCCCCCCCAACCACCTCTCTGGTAGGTGCCCTCACTCAGGCAGGCATATTTTCGCCTGCCTTTTTGGCTGGGAATCAGTTTTTTTTTTTACTTTTTAAAACTTTTTTTCTGTGCTGCTCGAATGGCAATGGCATCGCGCGAGCCCGCGATGCCATTAACGACAACAACAAACGTGACCAAATTTTTCTTTTTTCGGGTCGGGTTCGAGCTGGAGTGGAGTAATTCTCGTTACTGTTATCGTTACGTAACGGTAATGATAACCGAAAACAAAAACGAGAATTTCGCCGCTCCGTGCCCATGTCTAATACTGTATACTAATCATCAGTACTTTTTGTTCTCAGTGATTAGTAAGAAGGCCACAGCTTTATTGTTATTATTGGTCATACAGCTCAGGACTCGAGTCAGTCATTGGATCAGATCCAGGTCATCAGGGAACCTGCCTTTCCCCAATGTCTGCCATATCTCTGCCAGCTGGAGGCGCACCCTGTGTCAACAGCTTCCAGAAACTCTGTAGGTGTAAGGCTTCTTTGAGGCTTTCTCCCAGGCTAGGTTGAGGGACTGTCTACTGTCCAGGCCAAGCTGGACCAGATCCTGCCCCATCCACTGGATTGCTGTTGCCTCACATGCTTCCTTGCTAAGCAGCTCCATCTTGCCACCATCTCTGCCAGGATCGAAAACCAATTTATTTATTTGTTTATTTTTAAATCTCTATACTGCACCGATTTTCCCAAAGGGAAAATAGAACATAAACCAATTAAAAACACCACAATTCAAATCAAATGGTAAACAACAGAAAGAGGAAATAAAGAGAAAAAAAACCAGCAAGAGGCACAAAACAGATAGTAACAATAAACAACAAATCACAAAAAGCATGAGACAAACATTAGCATTCACCGTAAGCTTCTTTAAACAGCTAGGTTTTCAAAGCTTTCTTGAAAGCTGTATGAGATTGAGCCAGGCGGATTTTGCTGGGCAGTTTGTTCCATATAGTTGGGCCTACCACCGAGAAGGCCAGGTTGCATGTTGCAACCTTGCGGGCCTCCCTTGGGGTGGCCACCCACAGCGAGAAGGCCAGTGAGGTCTGGCTAGCTCTGACTTTAGGGAGATACACCCCAAGCCATGGAGGGGTTTGTAAACCAAAACCAACACCTTGAATTTTATTCAGGAGGCAATGGGTAGCCAATGCAGACAGGCCAGAATTGGGGTGATGCAGTCATATCTGCCCGCACCAACCACCAATCAGGCTGTCACATTCTGCATCCGCTGCAGTTGCCAAATAAGGTTCACGGGAAGCCCCATGTAAGGAGCAATAACCTATCCTAGACATGACAAACACCTGCATAACCATCCTCAGGGATTCCCCATAAAGGTATGGGTGAATCTGGGCAATAAGCCTAAGATGGTAAAAGGCTGACCTGGTTGCAGCTGCCACTTGGGATTCCAGGGAATATTCCAGATCCAGGACAACACCCAGACTCCTCACTCTTTCAGCCATGTGGACAGCGGACCCACCCAGAATGGGAAGAGGGCCACTGTACCTATACCCCCCTGAAAAACCAAACCTCAGTCTTCTCAGGGCTGAGTTTGAGCCTGTTAGTCTTAGTCCACTACAGAACTGTGGTGCAGCAGTGATCAAGGGTCTGGACGGCCTACATTGCTGAGGTGAAAAAGGAGAGGTAGAGCTGTGTGTCATCAGTATACTGATGACAGCAGACTCCAAAACTCCAAATGACCTCAGCCAGTGGCCTCATATAGATGTTAAAGAGCATGGAGTGATTGCCGATCCCTGGGGCACCCAACAAGAGAGTGTCTAGGGGGACGACAAATCACCCTCCAGGCTCACTCACTGGGCCCAGCCCTCAAGGAAGGAGTGGAGCCAGCATAAGGCTGAGCCCCCCAATTCCCACCTGCCCAGGAGGATACTGTGGTTGATGGTATCAAAGGCTGCTGACAGTTCAAGAAGGACCAACAGGGTAGAGCAGCCCCTGTCAGCCCCCCTCAATATGTCATCATGCAATGGAACCAGGGCAGTCTCAGTCCCGTGACATGGCCTAAACCCAGACTGGAAGGAATCCAGCACAAGGTCTTCCTCCAGGAACAACTGGAGCTGCATGGCAGCAACTCGCTCCACCACCTTGCCCAAAAATGGAACATTGCCTATGGGATGATAATTGGACATATCATTCACAGCCAGGGCAGGTATTTTAAGAATGGGCTTAACCACAGCCTCCTTCAGCTGACAGGGAAAAATTCCTCCCCCCCCCCCCGAAGGAGGCATTGGCAATCCGCAAAGCCCATTCCGGCATGCAGTCTCTGGCAATCTTAATAAATCAATGGAGAAGCCGTCGGCCTGCAATGAACCAGCACCCTGGAGGCCTCAGCTGGAAGGAAAAAAGGCCCAAACTCAACAAATCGAGAAGACTGAGGTGGTACAGTACCAGCCATATACGAAGATAGACTAGTGCAGGGGTCTGCAACCTTTAAGACATAAAGAGCCACTTGGACCCGTTTCCGACGGGGGAAAAAAAATCTGGGAGCCGCAAAACCATTGCGACATTTAAAACAAATATAACACTGCAAATATATATTTTCCCTCCCCTCGCTCCTGGTTTTTGGGCGCTCGCAAGCAACACACTCCCTCGCGCGCTCCTCGGACACGCTGCGCCCTGGCGCCGGGCTCGGGTGGGGTGGGAAGGAGCGCCGGCGGCTGCGGCTCCTCCGGGCACCCCCGAAGGGCTTCTGAGAAGGAAGCCAATGAAAGTTGCTTCTTCGGCACTTTGGGCGCCGGGAGAGCGAGCAAGCGAGCGAGCCCGAGCCGCCGCCGCCTCCCCCCACCCCGCCACCCTGTCCCCGAGGGTTTCCATCGAGGCACGCACCTGCCTCAAGTTCTCCCACGCGCACAACTGGGGCGGCTGCGTGTCCGCCAGCCTCGGGGAGGGCCAGGGTGGGGGGGTGGGCGTGCAGGAGGCACATTCTGTGTGTTGGAATGGAGCGGAAGGCAGCTGCTGGCGGGCTTTCGGAAAGAGCGAGAGCGAGAGCGAGCGAGACAAGCAGGCAGGCGCACAGGCGCTCTGCTTGGCTCGGCTCAGCTTCTCGAGCCAGGTGGCGCGCCGTTGGCCTCCCCGGGCGGCCAGGGGCCCCTGAACAACTTGAGCCCGGCGCCCCCACCCCGCCGCCGAAACCGGCTGACTCCAGGAGGGAGCCGCTGGAAGTTTAATAAGAGAGACCCCTCCTCGGGCCGGGGGGGGGGCTCGAACTAGCTGTCACGCCACGTCCCTCGACTGCCAAGTTGATCTTGCGCAGGAAAAAGAAAAGCCGACTTCCTCCGTTGCTTCTCGCCTCTCTGCCGCCGCCGCCGCTCCCCCCTCCCCGCTCCCCCCTCCCCGCTCCCGCCGCCACCAACCCCTTGCTTGTTGGGCCAGAACTGACAGCACCGGGCAAGGAAGCAGGGCGGCGGTGGCGGTGGCGGTGGCGGGAGGTGGTAGGGAGAGAGAAAACTAGCCGTGGCCCCCTCCCCACGCCGCCTTTCTTGAGGTTCCCATTCTGCCCTCGCTGCCTTCTGCCGGGATCCTGCAGCCATGGTCTGACTCTCCCCCCCACACACACACACACTCCATCTCTCCCTCCTCCTCCTCCTCCTCTCGCCCCCACCCTCCATGGAGGAGGGAAGCGCAGCCCGAGTGCGTCGTGCCCACACCGCTTCCACTTTTTTTGGGGGGGGCAGTTTTTAAAAATCTTCCAAAAAATAGTACAGGAGGGAGAGGAGGGGAATTTCTAATCTCTCTCTCTCTCTCTCTCTTTCGTGGAGACACGCCGCGTGCGTGCGCCCGCTCCCCCGCATTTTTGGAGCTTCATCCCGGCAAGTTAGTGCAAAGCCGTAGTTTTTTTTGGGGGGGGGGCTGTAGTGAAGCAAAAGGAGAGAGAGAGAGAGAGAGAGAGAGATGCCAACTGCACATGTGCAATGCTTGGAAGGGGAAGGGGGGAAGGAAGGAGGGTTTTCTCTTCCTCCACGTTGAACCGTCCTGTCTAAACGCTGCCCCCCCACCACACACACACACACACACACACACACACGTCGCTTCTTCCCCCTCCCACCAAACACCCAAGCAAGAAAGGAAGGGGAAGGGGGGAAGGAAGGAGGGTTTCTTTTCCTCCACGTTGCACACACACACACAAGACACACACACACACACACACATGTCGCTTCTTCCCCCTCTCACCAAACACTCAAGCAAGAAAGGAAGGGGAAGGGGGGAAGGAAGGAAGGAGGGTTTT
>JAHTLZ010003518.1:46965786-46979375 GCA_023846285.1 Phrynocephalus versicolor | reverse complement strand
TTCTTCTTCTTCTTCTTCTTCTTCTTCTTCTTCTTCTTCTTCTTCTTAACTGTAAGCCTTTTCCATTGTTGTTCCTCCACTATGGGCGTTACCTCATGTCCACTTCGTAGTGCAACAAAATAAAATGTATAATATATCTCATTGTAGTCATGTGGTTTTGTTGCTGTTTGTGCATCTTCAAGGATGCACTTTATTGTTATGAAACTTCTGTGACCTCACGGACGGGTGCCACATCAAAGCACATTTGTTTTTGTTTTCCTGTGGCAGAAGACAGAAAAAACAGTTATGTTGCAGAATATATGTTACCTCATGGGCACGTGTACCGGTTTAAAAACCACAATGGAAACACGACAAGGATTCCACCACCCTGACGCCAGGTACAAGGAAGATGCGCTGAGTTGCACTTCAAGGGGCATGGTCACACTTTATTTTGCTTAAAGTGAGATGGCTGTGGAGGAACAATTTTAAGTACTACAACTCAGTGCACTTTCTAGAACAGTGATGGCGAACCTTTTTGAGACTGAGTGCCCAGCCTGCGATTCAAAGCCCACTAATTTTTTCGCAATGTGCCAATACAGCAATTTAACCTGAAAGGGCGATGTTGGTTGTCCACAGAAAGGGCTCCGAGTGCCACCTTTGGCACCCATGCCATACATTAGCCAACAGTGTTCTAGAGCAACAAAGTGAGTGTGAGGTAACGCCTTATGTTTGTACTCACCTCAGCGCTCTCCTCCACTGCTTTGTGTGCGTTTACTTCCATCTCCAGTGTCCCTGGGACACCTGCTGTTGCTCAAGAGTTCTGTCAATATATGCTTCATCTTCTCTTGTAGTGTAGCTACTTGCTGCTCTTGGTCCCTCTCTTTTTCTTCTTGCAGTGTCACTAGTTTGCACTTGTTACATATTATGCTATGTTCAGTGCAGGAACAAAGACAAACGTAGCAGAAACATTGCAGGTCACCACAACAGCATTGGCTCCACCTCCACCACCCCACAATCCCTACCAGCCTTTTGCTTTCAACTGGTTGTTTATGAATATCTGTCCTTTAATTTTGTTACCTAGAGTGCAGCTGGAAGTTTCTACAAGTATATAACTAGGTTCAAAAGAACAAATAATAATTATGATAGCAATGAATTTGTTAAAAACCAATGAATTTCTGACTTCTTTTTATTTAATCCTGGTCAGAAAGTGTGCTTCCCTTTTGATTTATCAGCTTACCTAAGTAAGGTTTAAAATTTCTGTTTGATTTCCTAGATCTTTTTGAAGACATCTCTTGTTTTTCCTTTTTTGGTGTTCTCTTCCATCATTTTGCCCTGATTATTTTAGCAGTTCTGTTTGTCTCCATGTGATCATTACTGAAAAGTTGCGCTTGGGAATCTGACCCCACTTTTATAATCTTTCGCTTTTTCTTCTCACTTGTCTTTAACACTATTAATGTTTGTTCAGACATCTAGGTGTCTGTGTACAACTCAGAAAGTTACAATAAGAAAGTGACAAGAATATAATTGCAAAAGAGTCTGTAGACATTATCTTTATGTACAATTTTGGGAGTTATACCCAAGATGTGTATTAGATGTACAGTAAGTAATACCTTGACAGACTCAGCCTTCTGAGGTCAGTAAAATCAGTACTCAGCTCACTGATAGCAATGTGTAGCCTGCATAATTAAATTGTAAAAATTTGCTTTTTTTGCTTTAAGCCATTACCAAATGTAACATGTATGCTATTATTTACTATTATTTTCTTCACAACCATCAGACCCATCTCTAATCTCAAGGCTCAAAGGCAAAAGCAGATAATATCCCCAATAACCAATGTGATTCCTCTATCTTATTTTACTTTTATTGTACACTGTAAATGGTTCTCACCCCCCTCCACCTACCCACTTGAGTTTTTAATTTGTATTCCTGTCAGTTTCCACCACCACCCTCACCACTCCTATATCTGTTTTCTGTCACCTATAGGAATGATTAGAATAGAATTTAGCACTAAACATTGGCCATACATTACTGCATGTGACATATATTCATACACCCAAGACTCTTACAGCCAATGAATATTTAGAATGTTTTGCTTGTGAAATTGGTATTTCATCCAGTATTTCATTCCCCCCCATATGTCTGAAAAAGTGGACATGTCCATGAAACCTCACTTTTTTGCCTTTTTAAAATTAGTTTAATTGATTTTCACAAACTTGATAATTACAATCTTACAATCTCAAATCTCCTATAATATTCATTTCCACCCTTTCCCCCTCCCCCAACAAAAAGACAATCTTATAACTACAACTTAAATTTTTAACCATGAGTACAATTTTTTCAATTTTTCTACTTTAAATATATTGGCTTCACCATTATATACCCATTGAAAATATACCAACCATTTCTCTTTTATCTCCTCTTTTTTCTTCCCATTCATTATCTTGTTTTAAACATTCCAATATATCAGATTGAATATATTCATACAAACAATCATTCCATCTTTCTAAAGTCCATTTTGAGTTCTCCTTCCATCCATAGGCTATCACTGCATGTGCAGCTAATAACATTGCTTTAAAAGTATCTTGAGTTTGTTTTTCATTTCTATTGTTTCCCAGTCCACCCTCAAATAGATCTGCATTAGAGATGGGCACGACTAGGGAAAATGACGTTTTCGAGTTGTCGTGTGTCGGAGGCGGCCCGTGTCGGCTCATTTCCGTTTTTCGCGAAACTTCGCAAAAATTTGTTGTTTTGTTTTTCGGTTTTTCGGTTGTCGTTAGTACTGGTTTTGGGGGGGTAGCGGGCTCCTGGAGGTACCTCTGTGGGGTGGGTGCCTCCTCTGGCCCGCTATGAAGGGAAAGCTGGCTCCTGGAGGCACCCGTGGGTGCCTCCTATCCTCACCCGCTAGGAAGGGAAAGCAGGCTCCTGGAGACCCCTCAACATGGGGGTCTCCTCTCCTCACCTGCTGCTGCAAAAGGGCATGCATAGCCATATGGATATGCATACCAGTTGCAGACTATGAGACCAGTGGACTGGCAGAACCCAGAGCCATAGGGTGATGCCTAAGGCTCTCGCACCCGCTGTGTCTCACAAAGAAGGGAATCGTACTTGCGTGTAATGCAATGCAAGTAGATCTGGCTTAGGGTTAAGACGGGTTAGCGCAAGGGCTAGGGTTAGGCTAGTTACGGGTGAGGTTAGGGTGGGGTAGTGGGGTGCACCTCTGGGTGCCTCTCTGACCCACTAAGAGGACAGTGTACTGTGGCGTATGGGTAAGGAATCAAGGATTAGGGTTAGGGTTAGGGGGCTAGGGCAGGGTTTAGTGAGCTTTTTGGCACATCCCAGAAGTCTCAGTGGCCAAGTGGCCATGCAATTGGTGGGATGGCTCCAAAAATTTGCATGGTCCACTCCCACATAGCCACTCGGCCAGCCCATCATTGCGCAGGTGTAAATAAAATAAAATAAAATAAAATCAATGGAGAGAGGACAGGGGAGGAGACATTTTGTTGCAAGAAAAACCCACTGCTACTGGCAGTTTTAGCAATAGCATTAGCAATTTTCGCATGTTTCTGTGGTGCTTGTGTGTTTTTGGACCACGATTTCAAAAAAAATTATTCCGGTCGCTGCCCCATTTTGGATCCCCCGCCCGCACCGCATGGCATGGCGACTCGAGTCCAGCTGCCCAGGACAGGAGAGGGGGGGAGGCCGCCCCCCCCCCAGAAACCATCCCTCTGGTAGGTGCCCTGAGCCCTTACTCAGGTAGGCATATTTTCGCCTGCTTTTTGGCCTGGGAATGAGGGGGGGGGAGTTTAAAACTTTTTTTCTGTGCCGTGCCGCTTCCTCTTGAATTGCGGCGGCCAGCGGCGAGACTCGTCCAGCTTGTTGCTGCGAGCCTGTGGCGTCCCACCACCACCAGAGCAGCCCAGGACAGAACAGGGGGAGAGGGGGGGAGGCCAGGGACCCCCCTCCAGAAACCACCCCTCTGGTAGGTGCCCTGAGCCCTCACTCAGGCAGGCATATTTTCGCCTGCTTTTTGGCCGGGAATCGGGGGTTTTTTTTTTACTTTTAAAAACTTTTTTTCTGTGCAGCTTGGCATCGCGGGATCGCCGCGATGCCAGGAACAACCACGACAATTCAGACCCAATTATTCTTTAGTCGGTTTGAGTTCGAGTTCTGGCGGAGTAATTCCCGATACCGTTTCCGTTCCATAACGGAAACGAGTAACGGAAACGGAAACGGGAATTCCGCTAAGTCATGCCCATCTCTAATCTGCATCTATATTTAACTTCACTTTGCATAATGATGTTATTTTTCCCTCTACCTTTTCCCAGAAAACTATAACCTTTGGGCATTCCCACCATAAGGAGGAGTACCATCCTTCTTTTGCATTACAGTGCATACAGTTAGGTTTCATCCCTTTAATCATGTATACTAACTGGGCAGGGGTTCTATACCATTTCAATAATAACTTCCTTTCGAGTTCTCTATACCTTTCTAACATGATTTTTTTCAAATTCACCATTAATCTCACTTTAAAATATAGTCTTTAAAGTGCCACATGATTTTGCCTTGTCTTCTCTTGTTTTGTTCCTTTGGATTTTGCCAGATATGCTTGCACAGACTTAGAGAGCATTCTTTTCTTTAAAAAATATTCTTTCTAATTGACAATGAGAAATATTAAAATATCATCATGGTAGTTTGCATATGTTCTACTTCTATTCATCAAAGAACCTAGTTTTGAAAAGAAGGATGGGTCACATAGATACAGTTCTGCATACGCTATGACATGCACAGCTATGACTAAGAACTAATTTCACTTGTGAAACTGCAGTATAGGACCTGACCATGAAATGAAGTCCCATAAACCAACAGGAAGTTGCTCATTTAAGATCCCCATGAGGCTTCGTTTTCAGCAGATAGGAAAACCCCTCGATATTGTCTTGAATGCAGATGTTGAACTGGAATATGGGTTCATTAGTAATTAACAAAATACTATAACTGATTTTTCTACTTATGAAACATCTACATTTGCCTTTCAAGTGGATTAAAAGTAAGTTATTAATGTTTCATCAGCACATGAAATTGTACTTCCAAAGCTATTCTTTATTAATTACTCACAAATGACTTTTTACTCCTGTCTGAAACAAACAGCATTAATGAATTAATGTCTTTCAAAAAGCAAGGTAGATACCAAATTAACATTCACAATTTGTTTGTCCCTTCATTTTCATTGCCTTTTGAGGAGAAAAGTTGGAAATAGCTATCTCTCCTCTCCCCTTCTACCCTCACTCTCATTTACCTTTCTTACTTTCCATTACTATTTACCCAAGTACATTTCATTTGTTATATCCATACCATTAAAAGATGAGCAGCAATGGGAGAAGAAGATCAATGAGGCCTATGAGTCATTCCCCCTTCCATCAAGGAGCCACTATACCTTCATAATAATAATGGCATGAATTATGTCTGGCTGTGTGATGATGTTCTTGCTTTGTAAAACATTTGGTGAAAGGTCACGTGCCAGATTTTATGACTAAATAGGTAACTGAACCCCTCTTCCAGAGTGCACAATAACTCTAAAGCAGTATGAGGTCATGGAATTAAAAGCCATGTTCTTTGGATGGATTGTACATAAGATCCCCTTTTTATGCATACTAATTGTTTCATGCAATTACTGGATTCTGAAATATTTTTAATCTACAACTTATGAATTACCATATATTATGCCCTAAGCACATCCGATCTTGCCTGATTTCAGAAGCTAAGCAGGGTCCACCCTGGTTAGTACTTGGATGGGAGACCACCAGGGAATACCAGGTGCTGTAGGCGCCTGGAGTAGGAACTGACAAGCCAGTACTCCAGTATTCCTGCCAAGAAAACTCCATGGACATGGGGTCATGAAGGCTCGGTCACGACTATAACGACACAACACACACACACATGCCAGTTGGTTAAAGATGTGGGTTTTTTAAACTATTAGGAACCAAATTCCTAACTCTTCTACTCTAATACAGACTTTTGAAGGATTTCATCTGGCTTCTGCACAGATTTTTTTTCCCAACAAACTGATCAAACTCCTATTGTTCGTCCATAGCTACAAAATCTTCAGGGAAATGAATACATTTAACTTAATTCCTAAATAGTTCCTTTTGTAGTTGTAGTCTTAAAAGGAGTAGCCATGTTAATCTGTGCAAGCGTAACAGACAAAAACAAAGCAGAAATATATATATAAACAAGAGACAAAAACATTGTAACACATTAAAAGCCAATAACTACATTTTAATTCAGTTCTTCAAAAAAATCTGCTGTATATAGATGTGGGATATTGTGCTTCTGTTTAAACTGGCAGGAAATGGCTTGACACTGCTGCACAATATCAAGCCTGCATTGCTGTCAGGAAGTAGGACACCAGTAGAGATGGGCACAAAACCGGCAGGCGGTCATACACCGGGGCGAATGGGGGTCTCAGCTTCCCCGTGCCAGATTACAGTGCCGGGCGCCCTGTCATCTGGAGTGGGGAAGATCCCTCTCGTTGCCCTCCACCCTGGTGCATGACCACTCACCGGGCGGTCATGCACTGGGGCGGAGATCGCTGGAGAAAGGGCTGCAATCCCACCTTCGCATGTGGAGGCGGGATCGCAGCCCCCTCTTGCCCTCCTCCTCCCCGGTGCATGACCACCCGCCAGGCTGTCATCCAGTACGGGGAAGGCGGAGGGCGGTGAAAGGGGGCTGCGATCCTGCCTCCGAAGGTGGGATCGCAGCCCCTTCTCCAGTGATCTCCACCCCAGTGCATGACAGCACCTCCCCGCGGCAGAGATGTGTTTCGAGAAAGCCCCGGTCCCGCCTCCGCATGCAGAAGCAAGAATGGGGCTCTCACAGTCCTCCCCTGCTGGTGATGAAAGCTGGGCTGTCATCACCAGCAGGAAGAACAAACTGAACCTAACCGAACTAATTTGTTCTGGTTCTGTTCTGTTCATTCCTAAATTATTCCGGGCTTTGTTATTCGTTCTGTTACGTAATGGAACGGATAATGGATAATGGACCGAAAAAAATTCATTTTGTGCGCATCTCTAGACACCAATGCCATTTCTATTCCCCTTTAATAGACCTTTGGGTTACATGTGTGGCTTGGGTTGAATATTTTATAGCAGTGACTGGTTGGGAAAGCATCCCTCCCTCTTTTGTGCTTCACCTCCTGGTGAAGCACATCTCTCACCACGTCTGAACTTCTGGGACCTGTTTTGAAGAAGGGTGATGCACTGCACTCGAAAGCTTGCAATGTTCCTTATTTTATTTTTAATAGTGGCCTATGAAGGTATCACCTGTAACCTATTTTTGCAATAGTGAAATAACTGGGTGTGTATTATCTTGAGAAAAGAAGAAAAGAAGACTGAAGAGAGATATGATAGTAATCTTCAAATATTTGAAGGCCTGTCATAGAGGCAAGGGGGGGGGGAATCTGTTCTTGGTCATCCCTGAGTGCAGGATATGCAACAAGGGGCTCATGTTACAGGAAGCCAGATTCCTGGCTGACCACCGGGGAGGGTGTGGAAAACATTTTTTAAAACTTTAAAATGTCTTTTCCTGAGCAGTATGACAATAGAGCCAATTACCTTGGGAAGTGGTGAGAGTTCCAAAGGAGGCATTCGAGAGGCAATTGGACAACCATCTGTCAGATCTGCTTTGATTTATATTCCTGCCTTGAGCAGGATGTTGGACTCTATGCCCTTAGAGGCCCCTTCCAACTTCATTATTCTTTGATTCAATGATTTTCCACTTTTTCACCAAGTGTTTTACAAAGCAAGAACAGTACTCAGATTATTGATCGGGTAGTGATCTGTCCATTACAATAGAATTTCTGAGATTTCTTCCAAACCCAGATCATCACCATCGTCCCCAGAAACACCACACCTGAGACCAATTTATCCAGGTCAGGCAGGGAGATTGTTGTCCACTGTAATCTGTTTTGTGTCCTGGGCACCCACTCTCAAGTACAAACACTTAAACACTGTAGTCTGAGGGTCAGGGAACCTTGTAATGAGGATTGGATCTCAACAGACTATTGCAACCTCTCCTTACTGCACTAGGGATGGGCAGCAAATTAAAATCAAATGGCCGATCTGTCAGTTTGTTACATAATGAAAAAAAAACAAAGCAAACCAGGAAACAGCAGTTTGTTAGTAACAAACAAACTGGTGTGTTTTTTGTTCAAAATTAACCAATTCGTTTAGCTGTAAAATGGGTCTCCCTAGGTCCCAGAGGCACCAAATTTGGTGGGTACCTACCTTGGATTCTCCCCTTTAAGCCCTTCAAATTTGGAGATATTTGGGGTCCAGGAGCCAAGTTATTCAACTTCAAAGGGTACCCACCAGAAAAAAAAAACATTTAGAATTGCGATGTTATGTGCTTTAAAATAGTGATCCCAGGCAGCTAGCAGTGTGGAAATTACAGTGGAGCTTCCTCAATCTGCTCTTTCAGCACCCCAATTGGGAGTGCTTAAAGGGAAGAGCTTGAGGAAGCTGCCCTGCAAATTCCATGCTGCTACATGCCTGGAATCAGTATTTTCAAATACTTTTAAATTACAAATGTTTTTTCACTTGGGGGCACCCCTTTTGGCCCCCTGTACCCCAAAACTCTCCAAATTGGGGATGCTTCAGGGGAAGAGCTTATGGAAGTTCTCCTGTAAGTTCCATGCTGCTAGATGCCTGGGATTAGTTCAGTGAACCCTTGTATAACAAACAGTAAAAAATTCCGTAGATAGGGGGAATTTTCTTAACATAATTGCCTATGGGGCGAATCTGTACAAAATAAAAATGGGATTACTCCATTTTCAATGCATTCCTATAGGAAATTTGTATAAAGGAAAATTTGTTTAACATAATTTCATTTGGAACGAATTAATTCCTTTATACAAGGAACAACTGTATTTTCAAATACTTTTAAATTACAATTTTTTTCTTGGGGGCACCCATTTAGAGTTGAATAAATTGCCCCCCTGAACTCCAAATATCTCCAAATTTGAAGGGCTTAAAAGGGAGGGTCCACAGAATATACCCACTAAATTTGGTGCCTCTAAGACAGGCCTGCCCAAAGTCCGGCCCGGGGGCCAAATCCAGCCCGTCAGGCCATTCTGAGTGGCCCGCAGCTAGCTGGCCCACCCCTCCCTCCCCCTCCTTCACCCACACATTCCCCTGCAGTGGCCACGGCTCCCTGTGCTTCCTTTGGTCCACCTTCCTTCTTTCCTCCCTCCCTTGGTCCTCACCTCCCTCCCTCCCTCCCTTCCTTGTTCCCCACCTTCCTTCCTTCCTTCCTTCCTTCCTTCCTTCCTCTCTTGGTTTCCACCTTCCTTCCTCCCTCCCTCCCTTGGTCCCCGCATTCCTTCCTGCGGGTGGGGTTGCAAGGGGTCAGTGGGTGGGACTTATTGGTCAGTGGGTGGGGCTTACAGTGGGGTGACAGGGTCGGGGAGCAACCGGCCCCTGACACATTCTCAGCCACCAAATCTGGCCCTCCTTACAAAAAATTTGGGCACCCCTGCTCTAAGACCTAGGGGAACAGTTTTATCGAGAAATGAATTGGTTTATTACTGGTTCATTTTGTATTTATTTATTTTTTAAAAAATCATTTCTAATGCAATGAAACAAATACCGGGGAAATGAAACAAAATGAAATTAATAACAATAAATGAATAACAAGAAAATGAAATGAATAACAATTTTTCCAGTTCATGCCATTCTCTATAGTGCACCCCTGTGTCTAGCCTGCTGTTGCACATAAACATAAATTGGGTAAAGCTGAGAAAGTGTAACTCTCCCAGCTTCATCCAACTATTTGCAGAGATAACTTACACACAGTAAGAAGCAGTGTTTAACCTTTTGATTGCTCTTGCCTTCCAAAAATATCACAGAGAGATCTTCAAGTCTCCCCCAGCCATTTTTTCCATCACTGAAATATACACCAGTAATTCCAAACCATCAAGTAATCTGGCCCACACTATAAACAGCAAGCTAGCATCTATATCAGGCCTGCCCAAAGTCCAGCCCAGGGCCCAAATCCGGCCCGTCAGGCCATTCTGAGTGGCCCGTGGCTGGCTGGCCCGCCCCCTCCCTTGCCCTCTTTTACACCATGTTTTTTTTTAAAAAAATCTTTCACCAACACTGACACCGCCAAAGCATGAGGGGCTGGGTAGGCCGACCAGCTGGTGAGCAGAAGCTTGTGGGGTTGGGTGGGCAGGCGAGGGAGCAGGCCACCACCACCACCACCAGGAAGCTTGTGAAGCTAGGCGTGTGCGTGCAGCAGCGCGTGGGCGGGCCGCGGCCACCAGCACTGCTGGGAACCTTGTGAAGCTCGGCGCATGAGCGCAGGGCGGCGCACAGGCGGGCCGCCACCACCGGCATAGCTGGGAATGTTGTGAAGTTGGGCGCACACATGGGGCAGTGATCGGGAAGGCCACTGGCACCGCTGGGAAGCTTGGGCGGACGGGCGGACGGGCAGTCTGCAGGGGAATGTGTGGGGGTGGGCAGGCCAGTGGGCCTCTGTCACTGCCACGGAGCTTTGGGGTGGGCTGGCGGGTGAGCCGTCGCCACTGCTGGGGAGCTTGGGGGGGTGCAAGGTCGCACAGATCGCCTCTTCCAAGGGACGACCTGTGGCCACGGCTCCCTGTGCTTCCTTTGGTCCCCACCTTCCTTCCTTCCTCTCTAGGTTTCCACCTCCCTCCCTCCCCCTCTTGGTCCCCGCCTTCCTTCCTTCAGGTGGGGCTGCAAGGGGTCAGTGGGTGGGCCTTGCAGTGGGGTGGCAGGGTCGGGGAGCAACCGGCCCCTGACACATTCTCAGCCACCAAATCTGACCCTCCTTACAAAATGTTTGGGCACCCCTGATCTATATGATCATATATCCTATTCAGTGCCTTCAGCCACTGTTCACCATCACCACTCTTCTTTATGCATTTCAATTCCCTCTGACCTCACCATTTACAATGTCCACCAACCCAGGCCTATGTACACTATACAGTATATATTTGATTACATTTCCTGCCTCTGATAAAGTGGGAAGGATCCATGAAAGTCAACTCCATAATAAATCTGTTGGTTTTCAAGTTGTCCCAACTGATTTGGTCATTTCCCATCAACACAATAACTTGGTATCCTTCTGAACATCCTGTGTGAAAGTAGGCTCTACTGATTTAGCTGGGGCAGCTTCCCCTGAAGTAAAAGATGCATATAATTAAAAGCTTCCTCTGGGATCTACAATGTTCATTACAAAAGCCTTTATGTAACTATAACTTTGGGGTCTACTAGAAGTCTCAGCAGCAAATGGTAATTTGACAGAGGCACAAAAATCCACCAGGGTTACATATATCCTCTCTTGTATATTTCTTAGACAAGGAAACCTGAAAAAAATATTGTCCCAGCACACCAAGAGCCTCATCCAGAGGCCACCACTATCTTCTTAATTTCTTTCTGTATTCCACTTTCCAGTATAATCTGATATATCAGTGGCTTTATTGAAGTCTGTTACCATGCACTCTTTGATGCTCTGCAGGAGAAACTGCTATCACTGATGTTGCTAAGAGAACACTTTACACATTCCTAATGTCCCTTTACTGTCTTGAAGAAGACAGTGTATGTGCATGTGTGTATGTGGTGTATGCCTGCTTTTTAATGCCTCAAATGGACCCAAGGTACTATGTGAAGCGGGAAATGTAAACCTTATATGAGAAGCACTGATTTGCCAATAATAAGCATTGAGTGTAGAAGCAAATTAAAAACCTTATGCAAGAAGAGTCCATTAAGAGCAATCTGGCATTTATTGAATAGTGGATGGTGATTAAAAGCACAAAACCTAGAGTGTTAGGCTAAGAAGAAAAATAACAAGACTTATTCCATTTTCAGAAGTGTAACATTTCAATTATTAAAGCTTTCAACAATAGAGGAGATTCTGGCTCAGCAAAGATGAACACAGAACAGAAGGCTCCTTGGTTAATATAATTTTCCTATGGGCTGCCTCTAATAATGATTTTTTTTAATGCTTTGCAAAAAAAAAGTGTACCCAGGATGCATTGCATCTCTCATAGTTTGTGGAGGGGTGGGCCACTCTGGACATTTTTGTTGAGGGATTTGGACCTTTTGAACTTGGAAACATAGGGACCTGAGGTTTCCTTGCTTTCGTTTATGTTTTTGCATTTGGTTTCGACTGCACTTTTGGTGGGAACAACCTGGGGTTTGGTTTGGAGCTTTCTTTTGCTCATCTTTGCATTTTTCCCCCAATATATTTTTGGTGGAAACAGGCTAGGGTTTGTCTTCCTTTCTTTTTTTACCAACTGTGTGTGTGTGTGTGGGGGGGGGGTATTCCGGCTCCACATGCCTTTATGCCTTTAAAGTGCACTTTATAAAGAGGTATGAAAAAATGGCGTTTTTCCCTTTTTTTCAGGCCCGCAGAAAGGATTAATCAGTTTCCCATTCATTTTATTGATATTAATTCACCAAGTTTTTGACCATGTTCCTGGCTCACTGCATCATCCTTCAAAAAGACTCCCTTATCAGCCTTAATTTCAAGAGTGATATTGGAACAGCTTTTTTGTTTTATTAAAGCATATACTATGTCCAGTTTACTGTTCCAATCTCACTCTTGAAATGGGACAAACTTAGTGATTCATGGCTGCCTGCAACTACTCTCATGAGGTCCACAGTAAGGTGATTGGATAAATTAATCCATCTGAATGCTCTGTAATCCTGAAGATAGCATGAGGGGTATACATGCCAAAAGCTTGATATTTTAATGTGTATTAAAGGTTTTTCTCCAACAATATTAAATAATATAAATGTGAATTACACCAAGAAATGTTGAAGATGCAATAAAAATTGGGAACTTATCAGCATTTATGGTGGGAGTGTGAGGTGGTACAAAAGGTATGGAATAAGGTTTTTGAAGAGATTAGCAAATATTGAAAATTAATATTGAAACATCACCAAAATATCATTATTATTCTTAGTAGAAAATGTAGATATCAATAATGCAAGAGAGAGAGAGATGATAATGAATATGCCAACAGCAGCAAGACTGGTTTTTTTTTTTTTTGCAAAAAAAAACTGGAAGCAAAACTGGGTTTTCCAATTGAATGAATTGTATAATGAAATTTGGAATATTGCAATTAATAATAAGCTGCTGCTTCTGAGCTTTCCTCTTCTGTCTCCCCCACCCTAGTAGGGATACTTGTTTGTTGCATTTCTCCCCTTCTCCCCCTAGATACCCTCAACTGGACAGGGACCCAACACGTCCTTTATATAGACTTTATATAGTCCCAATGCCCAGGTAGGTCTGAGTATTCTTCATGTGAGTCCTCTGTGAAGTAGGCATATGAAAAACTTTCCAGAGTGTCTCCCCGGATCACTTCAGATACAGCTTCTCCTTCTGCCTCTTCTGGGTTAGCAAGAAGTCCCTGGCTCCCCTTCATTTGGAAAGCCTTTTCCTTGCACGTTGACTCTGGCAATGTGTCCTTCTCACCTTGTGGCAAGACCATATTATATCCCCCATCCACCAGGGAAGAAGAAGAAGAAGAAGAAGAAGAAGAAGAAGAAGAAGAAGAAGAAGAAGAAGAAGAAGAAGAAGAAGAAGAAGAA
>JAHTLZ010003518.1:46939216-46952202 GCA_023846285.1 Phrynocephalus versicolor | reverse complement strand
TGCATGCACTAGCCTTGTTGTGCAGCAGCAAGTCCATCACCCAGGCCAGTTTAAACTGTTTTTCGCCTAATCGCCTGCTCATTTGCAGGACCCGCGACCGCCCCTCCCCCCTGCCGCTGCCGCCGCCCACCCATAGACCCCCACCACCGCCGCCCGCCCTGCGCCCGCACCTCCCCACCCCCGCAAGTCTCGGTCGGACGTCAAAATTGCGCGAAATCGCGGTAGAACCGACAAACAAAAAAAACACCACGAAATGACAAATTTTTGCGAATTTTAACGAAAAACAGAAACGACCCGAAACGGACTTGTCCCGAAAAACGACAACTCGAAAAAAAATTTTCCTAGTCGTGCCCATCTCTATTCCATATCCAGTTCTGATGGTTGCTGCTTGTCCCACATATAGATTTCTTAGGTAACAGATAAGGTTGTCAGGCACTCCCATTCCTTTAAGATCTTGCCATAGTTTGTTGTGGTCCACACAGTCAAAGGCTTTGGCATAGTCAATGAAGCAGAAGTAGATGTTTTTCTGGAACTCTCTGGCTTTCTCCATAATCCAGCGCATGTTGGCAATTTGATCTCTAGTTCCTCTGCCCCTTCGAAATCCAGCTTCCACTTCTGGAAGTTCTCTTTCCACATACTGCTGAAGCCTGCCTTGTAGAATTTTGAGCATAAACTTGCTAGCGTGTGAAACGAGTGCAATTGTGTTATAGTTGGAGCATTGTTTGGCGTTTCCTTTCTTTGGGATTGGGATGTAGACCGATCTTTTCCAGTCCTCTGGCCACTACTGGGTTTTCCAAATTTGCTGGCATATCGTGTGCAGCACCTTTACAGCATCCTCTTTTAAGATTTTAAAGAGTTCAATTGGAATGTTGTCACCTCCACCGGCCTTGTTGTTTGCAATGCTTTCTAAGGCCCACTTGATTTCACTTTCCAGGATGTCTGGCTCCAGGTCAGCAACTACGCTATCTTGGGACATCCAGATCTTTCTGATATAATTCATCTATATATTCTTGCCATCTCTTCTTGATCTCTTCTGCTTCAGTTAGGTCCCTACCATTTTTGTCCTTTATCATATCCATCTTTGCATGAAATGCTCCTTTAATATCGCCAATTTTCTTGAATAGATCTCTGGTTTTTCCTTTTCTGTTGTTTTCCTCTATTTCTTTGCACTGTTCATTCAACAAGGCCGCCCTGTCTCTCCTTGCTATTCTTTGGAAGTCTGCATTCAATTTTCTGTATCTTTCTCTTTCTCCCTTGCATTTTGTGTCCCTTCTTTCCTCCGCTATTTGTAGGGCCTCGTTGGACAACCACTTGGCTTTCTTGCATTTTCTTTTCTTTGGAATAGTTTTCATTGCAGCCTCCTGTACAATGTTACAAACCTCCATCCATAGTTCTTCAGGTGTTCTGTCCACCAAATCTAGTTCCTTAAATCTATTCTTCACTTCCACTGTGTATTCATAAGGTATTTGACTTAGATTATACCTGACTGGCCCAGTGGTGTTCCCTACTTTCTTCAGTTTAAGTTTGAATTTTGAAATAAGAAGCTGATGATCTGAGCCACAACCAGCTCCAGGTCTTGTTTTTGCTGACTGTATAGAGCTCCTCCATCTTTGGCTGCAGAGAACATAATCAATCTGATTCCGGTATTGTCCATCTGGTGATGTCCATGTGTAGAGTCGCCTTTTGTGTTGTTGGAAAAGAGTGTTTGCAATGACCAGCTTGTTATCTTGACAAAACTCAATTAGCCTTTGCCCTGCTTCATTTGGAACTCCAAGGCCAAACTTCCCAGTTATTCCTTTTATCACTTGGCTCCCTACTTTAGCATTCAAATCCCCTATGATGAGAAGAACATCTTTCCTTGGTGTCAGTTCTAGAAGTTGTTGTAAGTCTTCATAAAATTGGTCAATCTCAGACTCTTCAGCACTGGTAGTTGGTACATAAACTTGGATTACTGTGATGTTGAAAGGACTGCCTTGGAATCATATCGAAACAGATTTGGATGTTTGTAGGAACTCCTAGATAGTAAAAAGCTTATATTTAGGCACTTACAGGAACTGGGGCATTCAAACACTGCCGTGAAAGACCACACAAGGCCATACCACAAAAGACTTTTACTGATAGAAATTAGGGAGATTTCAGGGTATGGATTCCATACAAGAATATTCTAGTTTGAATATTCTAGTTTGAAATTATCATGGTTTTAAAGGATTGCATTGATGAAAATGATTTTTTTTGCCAAAGATTAATTTCTTGTTTATGATGCTACCAATACAGTTAACATTAGATGATATTCATTTTTGGCAAGGTTTGATTAATAATTATTGTAATGAAGGTAAAAAAAAACCTAGAATAAATAAAAATATTGGTATATAGCCCCAAATACAGGAGGTATAGGTTTACCAAATTTTAAAAAACTATTATTTGGTGAATCAGTTTATTGGGGAAATTATATATAATTCAAGAAAGTTAGTACAGTGGGAATTTGAGTAATCTGAGATAAAAGACTATATATTAGAGATGAGCACGAAAAGCCAAAATGGTGTTTCATTTTGTTTTTCATTTCATGTATCTTAATTCCGTTTTGTTTCATTTGAAAAAAAAATGTTTCATTTTTCATTGCACTTCATTTCATTTTTTGTTTTTTATGTGTTTTATGTGTGTGTTTTATGCAGCTACTGTGTGTGTGGTTTTTTATGTTTTTTACCTTTGTTTTCTGTGTTTCGGGTAGTGAGGGGGGGGAAGTGTGGGCTTTTAAAACTTTTTATTAGTCCCCGAAGCGATTGCTGATCAGCTGATGCACAGGACTTGCTTCAGGGACTAAAAAATGTTTTAATTTTTCCCCACCCAATCGGGCATGTTGGGGGAGAAATTCTGGAAGGGACGATAACAAGGGACAACTTTGTTTAAGAGGTTCGGTTGGTTGAGGGGACACTGTTGTTTAGTTTTATTTTAATTTATTTTATATATTTTGTATTTGCATTTTGCATTTTGTATTGTTTTATTTTAAAAATTAAAAAAATAAGTTAAAAAAAGGTATGGCAACATTTTTTAACCCACTTCAGTGGGAAAACAGGTCATGCTATGGGACACTTTGCTGCCCATTGTTTTCCAAGGCAGTTCAGATTTGTCAGTGGCCATATCAGTGATTCATCTGAGAGACAATGACTTGGGCCAGAGGAAGGGCAAGCTCCCAGTCATGGCAGATAGTGTGGATGGACTAGTCAGTAGCAGTGGGTTCCCAAGTATCACTTGGGGTTAATATTACAATTGCCATATCAGCTTTAAAGATTCTGAGATTCATTTGCTGTGATGGGGATTGCATGGGTGATGACCTATGGCCATGGGCCACCTAATGTCACAAGACTTGAGTGTCTAGCAGACAGGAGAGTCATCTGGGTGTTGCCTTGCCAGGAACAGACTGTCGACAGGGCAACACAGACCCAGGATTTGGGACTTGCAATTGAGGGGTTGGACAGGAGTAAGTAGATAACCCTAGTATACTAGGCATTTCTGGAGGAAGTTAGAAGTTATCAGTTAACTGTTAATAAAGTGGTGGCCCAAATTTAAACTTATCATCTGCCTCTGGTTTCCTTATTTCCAGGGTGGGTTGGCATAATTTGATGGTGCAGGTGTCATAGTCATCAGCATCAGCTGAGGGACAGGAGGGCACTTTCAGTCCCAGGCCACAGGTCTTCTGACAGTACAGATGAAAGCAGAGAAGGTCAGCTGCCTTGGCTGTAAGACTGATTTACTATCAAAAAATGCAGCCCTACATGAACAAATCTGGGAATGCATGTCATTGAACACTGCAGGTTTTACTTATGACTCTGAGTATGGATGTATTGAAGTAGAGATCCCCATTCAACATGATCTACCTGATTAGGGTAGAAACAGATTTAAGCAAATTTAGTTTGAGCCTTGTTACATTTTGGACAAGAACCAGATGTCCTTGAGGTATGGGGGAGTCCAGTTGGTGATCTCTCATTTATTTTGGCAGAAACTGAAAGACGCTTCTGGAGAACAATGTGGCTACTTTCTAATTTGCCTGGAGAGTTAGTGAGGGAAACCAGATAGCAATTTTTTATCCTGCTGCAGTCTACTGAATTTCGTTGTAGATTTTTTTGTTATCACATTCTGTGTGCAATCTTCTCATTGTGCCTCCAAACTGATTGGCACTCCTCCCTTGCTTCTCTTTCAGCTTCACTGAGCACCAGAAATACAAATGCAAACACTGAAAAGAAATTCTGACAGCAGTAGAATGTAGGGAGGCAGCCATCACTATTCCGTTTGCTCACCAAATAAACTATGCCCACTGCTGCCCTACCTCTTTCTGACACTGGCATCTCGAGACTTTTTAAAATTCTGGGAAACTAAACTAAATTTCCAATTATAGATATCAATGGGATTTCTGAGACCTGAAAAGCTCTCACAGAATTTCACGGCTATTCAGCTAAGGTGTGCAACCAGGGTGGAGAAATGTCAAACCCTATGTTCTGTCTCTATTCACCAGCCAAGAGTGTGAAAATCCTCCCATCTGGTTTCCTGCAGTGTTTTAGAACTAAGATAAAGAAGCCGCTCTGAAAACTGCAAGTGATATAATGTATAGTTCATAACTGCTGGGTTTTTTAAATGATGTGAGCTGCCTTGAGATCTTCAAATGAGAGAAAGATAATGGGCACATGTTTATCAAAACTGCTGTTTCAGTTCAGATTAACGGTGGGGATTAATATTCAGCAGTGGAATATGCAAAGAACATGCAAAACTGTTTGTTCATATTACGTCCTTTCCTTTATGATGTTTTCTGCTTTTCAGATCCATTTCCGTTTTCAGAAAAAGGTATTAAAAGAAGTAGACAGCAAGTAAGTGAGGTTCAATAGGAGATACAGATTTTGCTTCCCCATCCCACCATCCCAGTAAAAAAAAAATAGACAAAAAACAACCTCACTCATTTCCTGCTTTATAGCTGAATCAGAGGGACGTATTTGCATATATGCAAACATGCAGCTTGGCCCAGTGTAATGACACTCAGAAGGAACCCATTCAGGCTGCAATCCTTAACTCATTTACCCTGAAGTATGCTCTAGTGCAGTGATGGTGAAACTTTTAGAGACCAAGTGCCCAAACGCTGATTCAAAACCCACTAATTTTTCACAAAGTGCTACTACAGCAATTTAACCCAAATGCAGGTGGCTATGAAAGTGTGATATTGAGTGGCTGCAGAAAGGGCTCTGAGTTCTACCTTTGGCACCTGTGCCATAAGTTCACCAACAATGCCCTTGTGAATTTAATGAAAGTAACTTCTGAGTAGACACAATCATTCATTCATTCATTCATTTTATATACCGTCCATCTGGCCTGAAGGTCACTCTTGGCAGTAAACAACAAACAAAGGAACAAATAATAAAAACATCAATCTTCAAAGATATATACAGCATAATATAACAGATATACCAAGAAAACCAAAATCAAGTATAAATTATAAACAATAAAGTCAATGATATAAGACATCAAAAGAAAAGATATGATAAACAAATCAAAGGCTGGTAAGATGGAACACATTTGAGTACTTTCATTGACAACATACTCAGGGAAAGCCAATCTATAAAGCCAGGTCTTAAGTTGGTGTTTAAATCTTTGCAGTGTAGGGACCAAGCGGATTTCCATAGTAAAATGGAGGGGCAACCACTGAGAAGGCCTGATTCCTCATCAATACTTTTCGAACCTCATTTGGAGTGGCCACCCTCAAACATCCAGCCTGGGATGAATGAGTGAGCATATCATGCCATATATTTACAGCTTTCTACAGTTCTCTGGTACTAACAGCTCATGCCTTTACCGGTTAATGGTGTCGGCTTTCCCCCTGTTGAAGATATGGCATTCTCCTGCTTCCACAGAAGTTCACTGCTATTCCCTTTGTGGTCTGCAGGCACTACTACTTCTTCATTTCCTCTCCAAGGAAACTTACCCTTCTTAGGATCCCTTTTATCTGGAGGAATTCAACCTGATAAGCTGCAGCACTTATCAAGTTGTTTTGCTGCAGTGTGACCAGAACCAGAACTTGGGACCATGACCATCTTAATCCCCCCCCCCTGCATGTAAGAAATAGAAGAGAGTCAGAATGAGTTGCAATTCTATGAGGCATTTATCTGTAAAATTATTGTGGTAACAGCACCAAATATTTTATCAAAATCTTATGTACCCCTTGTTTTCCATGAATTTTACTTGAATTTAATACTACTTTGGTTTTTGTTTTGCCAGGTGCAAAGGTTGCAGACATCACGAGAAATCTAGACAGCGTGTTAGAGAGAACCGGGAAGGAGCCAGTGGTCATGGTACACGTTGGTACCAATGATGTCGGGAAGGCCAAGCGGTCAGTCTTGGAAGCCAAATTCAGGTTGTTAGGTAGAAGATTGAAGTCCCGGGCTTCCAAGGTAGCATTTTCAGAAGTGCTACCTGTTCCTCGTGCAGGACCCGCAAGGCAGGCAGAACTCAGAAGCCTCAATGCGTGGATGAGGCGATGGTGTCGAGAGGAGGGCTTTAGATTTGTCAGGAACTGGAGAACATTTTGGGACAAGCCAAACCTGTTCAGGAGGGATGGGTTGCACTTGAATCATGATGGGACCAGATTGCTGGCACTCAACCTCAAAAAGGCAGCAGAGCAGCTTTTAAACTGATAACTGGGGGAAAGTCGACAGGAGCTGAGTGGCATCCGGTTCGGAACACCTCATCCTCGGGGAATGAGGTTGGAGAGGGTAGAGAATCACATAGAGAAGACATAGCAGGTATTAGCACTGGGAGAATAACGGAATGTGACAGTTTGTCTACTGAAAATAAAAGCTGTCGGGGAAAAAGAACAAGGCAGCAGCTGTTGTTGCGGGACCCACTGTACAGGTGCTTCTACGCCAATGCTCGAAGCCTCCGAGCAAAGATGGGAGAACTTGAACATTTGGCAGCTAGGGATAACATAGATAAAATAGCCATAACAGAAACCTGGTGGAATGAGGAGAACCAGTCGGATACAGCAATCCCAGGCTATAAACTCTATAGAAGGGATAGAGAGGGGCGGGTTGGAGGAGGAGTGGCCATCTATGTCAAAGAAGGGGTAAAATCCAGCAGAATGCAGATGGACAGAGGGTCTGACTCCACCATAGAATCACTTTGGGTTAAACTACCAGGTCCAAGGAGTGATGTGATAGTTGGAGTATTCTATCGTCCACCAGATCAAAAACTTTAGGGGGACCTTGAAATGAGGAGAGAAATCATGGAGGTGGCTAAGAGGGACAGGATAGTAATCATGGGGGACTTCAATTATCCCCACATTGACTGGGCCAATGCGAGCTCCGGGCAAGAAAGAGAAACTGGGTTTCTCGACTTGCTGAATGACTGTGCCTTAGAGCAACTTGTCATGGAGCCCACCCAAGAACAGGCAACTCTGGATCTAATACTGTGCGATACTCAGGACCTGGTCAGGGATGTGAATGTCAATGAGCCTCTGGGGAACAGTGACCATGCTGCAATTTCCTTTGCCATGCATGTCGGAGGAAGAGTGTCAACCAAATCAGACATAAAAACCCTTGATTTTCGAAGGGCAAACTTCCCTCAGATGAGGAAACTAGTTAGAGAGAAATTGAAGGGGAAGGTTAGAAGAATCCAATCTCTTCAGAGTGCATGGAGCCTCTTTAAAACAACAATAATAGAGGCCCAGCACAAGTACATACCACAAAGAAAGAAGAGCTCATTTAAGTCCAAGAGGACACCGGCATGGTTAACGAGTGGAGTTAGAGAGGCTCTAAAGCACAAGGAGAGGTCTTTCTGTAAATGGAAATCCTCCCCAAATGAGGAAAATAAAAAGGAACACAAACTCTGGCAAAAGAAATGTAAGAAGTTGATAAGGGAGGCAAAGAAAGATTTTGAGGAACGCATGGCTAGCAATATAAAGGGTAATAATAAAAGCTTCTTTAAATATGTTAGAAGTAGAAAACCTGCCAGAGAACCAGTTGGCCCTCTGGATGGTGAGGGAGGAAAAGGGGAGGTTAAGGAGGACTTGGACATTGCAGAGAAATTGAATGAGTTCTTTGCGTCTATCTTCACGACAGAGGACCTTGAGCGGATTCCGCTGCCTGAGCCGCCCCTCTTGACTAAAGAATTAAATCAAATACAGGTTAAAAGAGAGGAGGTTTTAGGACTAATTGATAACTTGAGGATTAACAAGTCACCGGGCCCAGATGGCATCCACCCAAGGGTTATTAGGGAACTGAGAATGAAATTGCAGATCTCTTAACGGTTATATGCAACTTGTCTCTTTAAACGGCCACAGTGCCGGAGGACTGGAGGATAGCAGATGTCACACCAATTTTTAAAAAAGGAAGGAGGGGGGACCCGGGAAACTACAGGCCAGTTAGCCTTACATCTGTCCCAGGGAATATGGTGGAAAGCCTCATCCAAGAGAAAATCTTAAAACACATAAAAGAACAAACCTTCCTGAGAGAAAATCAGCATGGCCTCTGTAAGGGTAAATCTTGTCTGACAAACCTTTTAGAATTTTTTGAAAAGGTCAACAGGCACATGGATTTGGGTGAACCGGTGGATATAGTCTATCTGGATTTTCAAAAGGCTTTTGACACAGTCCCTCACCAAAGGCTGCTGAGAAAATTGCACAGTCAGGGGATAAGAGGGCAGGTCCTCTTATGGATTGAGAACTGCTTGAGATCCCGGAAACAAAGAGTAGGTGTCAATGGGAAATTTTCACAATGGAGAGAGGTGAAAAGTGGTGTGCCCCAGGGCTCTGTCCTGGGACCGGTGCTTTTCAATCTGTTCATAAATGACCTGGAGACAGGGATAAACAGTGAGGTGGCCAAGTTTGCCGATGACACAAAACTTTTCCGTGTGGTAAAAACCAGAGAAGATTGAGAAGAGTTCCAGAAGGATCTCTCCAAACTGGAGGAATGGGCTGAGAAATGGCAAATGCGTTTTAATGTAACCAAATATAAAGTAATGCATACTGGGGCAAAAAATCCAAACTTCATCTATCAACTCATGGGCTCTGAGTTATCCGTGACGGATCAGGAAAGAGATCTTGGTGTGTTGGTGGACAGCTCCATGAAGGTGTCTCCCCAATGTGTGGCAGCGGTGAAGAAGGCTAATTCCATGCTAGGGATTATCAAAAAGGGGATTGAAAATAAAACAGCCAACATTATAATGCCATTATACAAAACAATAGTAAGGCCCCACCTGGAGTATTGTGTACAATTCTGGTCACCGCATCTCAAGAAAGACATAGTGGAACTGGAAAAGGTGCAGAAGAGAGCAACTAAAATGATTACTGTTCTGGGGCACCTCCCTTATGAAGAAAGGCTAAAACATTTGGGCCTCTTTAGTCTGGGAAAAAGGCGCTTGAGGGGGGATATGATTGAGACATACAAAATAATGCAGGGTATGAGTAAAGTGGATAGAGGGAAGCTCTTCTCCCTCTCCCAAAATACCAGAACTAGGGGACATACACTCAAATTGAGGGCTGGGAGAGTAAGAACTGACAAAAGAAAATATTTTTTCACCCAGCGCGTTGTAAGTCTATGGAACTCCCTGCCACAGGATGTGGTGATGGCATCTGGCCTGGATCCCTTCTAAAGGGGATTGGACAGATTCCTGGAGGAAAAGTCCATCACAGGTTACAAACCATGATGGAGATGTGTAATCTCCAGGCTTAAAACCAGGGTACTTCAAGGGCCAGATGCAGGGGAGTGGTATCAGGAGACAGATATCTAGTCTCACGCGCTCCCAAACGCATCTGGTGGGGCCGCTGTGAGATACAGGAAGCTGGACTAGATGGGCCTTTGGCCTGATCCAGCATGGCTCTTCTTATGTTCTTATGTTGTTATCTGCATATTTATTTATTTATTTATTTATTTATTGGATTTATACCCCGTCCATCTTCTCGATGGAACTCTGGGCGGCTTCCAGCAGACCGACCAATATTTGTTTATATTTTACTTGTAATAATCTTCTTTTCCATTTTAATATTTAGTGCTAAAGGATGCCCCCTTAACTGTCTTGGAGTAGCCCCCCCCCTCAAAATCATAGGTTGATGCCAAATGGCCTCATTGCCCCCTCCTTCAATCTTGGCCTGTTGGTGATGTAAACTTTGACAAACTGCTTAGAAATGATTTGGAAACCTCTATTAGATTTTGCATTTAAAAAAGGAAATGATAATTTGTTGGTTTGTGGCTTTGATTTCTAGGATTTATTTAAAAGACTTGGAATGTGATTTGGAATAAGTCTTTATGGGCTACTAAAGGATAATTTGATAAATTACTGTAATGATGGGTTAAACAAAGAGGTGGTGGTAAGCTTCAATTCATGTATTAATTTGTATTTAACCCATTTGCTTCCATCCAACCATCCCCTATGTACCCTTGTATATAAGAAATAAATATAAAAAATGCTTAGAAATGACAATTGGTTAAAAGCAGGATCAGCATAAATGAAAAATTACCTAGAAAGTCTAGCACAGTCATATTCATACTGGAAAAGAATATTTCTCAAAAGTATGGAAATTAGTCAATCAAAAAGAAGAAAATGAGGAATGTCAGTTCCCTTCAGAAGCTTGAAGAGCATCATCATACTACAAGCAGTTCAGATTAAAATGTATAACACAAATGAAACAATGCATCAACAAATAATACCAGAATTATACCAGTTAGTCAAACTGCAGCATCATGGATGCCACCCCAAGAGAAGAACACATTCTTTTAAAAAACCAGAAGCCTTTCCCAAATAAAAGAGCACAGGCTTTGGCAAAACTAATGTAACTTGATAATAATGCAAGCAATTTGAAGAGAAAATTGCTAATGGCATGAAAAAACCAACAAAGAGCAGAGAGATTGTAGAGAAGCTAAAAGCTTTCACTGTGCAAGATAGTTTAAAGAAGAGCATGGGAAGAGAAATGTCACAGAGATATGACAAATGATTAGCTTTTAGAGCTAACTGACAAACTACAAACTAATAAGTAATTGGCTCTGTAGTAATCATCCAAGAGTTTTTAAAGAACATGAAGGGAAAATTGCCAAACCATTAAGAAAAATGTGAAACTCATAAATAAAACCAGCCTACACTGAAAATTATGGAAGTCAGAGATGCCTGATTCCTTTACCTACCTTAATAGTCCTTCTCCTCACAAAGGCTATTTAATAAGTGAGGTGTAGGAGGTCATGGCTTTATTTAGGGATCCCTCATTAACCTTCCCTTATGAATCTCCTTATGAACCCACCCCCTTGTTAGATTGGTAGCCAATGTAACAACGTTTTTATTTATTTTTTAAAAAGGGGGGAATCCAAAAGGAGATCTGGAAATTTGGTGACCTGAAATCCTAAATCCATTCATAGGTAAATTGGTGAAAATTTCAAATAACGAAATTAAAATAATTCAGAGTGAGTCTTGTGGGATAGACTCAGCATGGTTTCTGATAGTTCAGTGGTTTAGGCATCTGGCTGTGGGTTGGGGGTTCTATTTCCTGAAATGCCTCTTGCAATAAGAGCCAATCTATGTAGTCATCAACAGTCCAAGAGCACCCCATAAAGAAAGGAATGCTAAATTCTTTATGTATTTTGAAAGTCCTGTAAATGACTATAAATCAAAATTAACTTGAGCATACACAATACATACATATGTCTACTAGTGGGAACTTAGGAGTTAGAACAGTAAAAATCGGTCCAGAAGTTGAGTCATGGCAACTGGACTTCTTTTCTTATGAGATCAAAACGTTGCACTACTCATCCAAGTAGCTTTGTCAGTCGAAGAGAAGTTTGTGCAAAGCCTCCAATTTATAGTTCCACCTTGGTTTTATGGCACCCTGATCTGAATAGGCTCATAAAAATTGGTAGCATTCCACCAGGATAGCTACATGGACAGTTCATGGTCAAAGGCAATATATTTTTGAATATTACATGTTGTGGATATAACAACGTGGACAAATTGTTGTATACAATAATCCCTCTTAAGATGCCCCATAAGATTAAAAATTCACAAGAGGAAAACAATTCTGGGAATAGGGTTGCTTCACATAATAAAGATTCCCTATGGGAGCCTCACAAGATGTAAAACCATTACATTTTTTTAAAAAAAAAATAAAGAATTCCTATGGGAAACCACATTTCACAAAATGAATTTTTTTAAAAAAACAAAATGACTCAGAGAATGAATTAAATTTGTCTTAAGAGATATTACTGTATTTATGATGCTCATAGATGTTCTGAAATTTCTTGGATGTCCATACTTTTTAACAGAATACTAAGTACTTCTGCTAAAGTGCTATATTTATGAATTAGCAAGGTTTTTTTTAAAAAAAAAACCTGTTCCTACCACATTAGTCTTTTCCCTCATACGAAGCCTGATATTAGAGATGGGCACGACTTAGCGGTATTTCTGTTTCCGTTTCCGTTACTCGTTTCCGTTACTCTACGGAAACGGAAATGGGAATTACTCCGCCAGACTTCGAGCTCGAACCGACGAACGAACAATTTGGTCTGATTTGTCGTGCTCGTTACTTGCATCGCGCGATCGCGTGCGATGTCAAGCGGCACAGAAAAAAAAAGTTTATAAAAGTTAAAAAGCCCGGTTCCCGGCCAAAAAGCAGGCGGAAATATGCCTGCCGTGCCTCAGGGCACCCACCAGAGGGGTGGTTTCTGGAGGTCCCCGTCCGGCCTCCCCCCCTCCTCCGTCCTGGGATGCTCTGGTGTGGTGGTGGGACTCGCCCGCCGCAAAAAGCCCAGTCTCGCCGCCGGCCGCCAAAGCGCAAGCAAGCGGCACGGGCGGCACAGGAAAAAACTTTTTTAAACTCTCCCCCGGGTCTTCCCCCCACCCATTCCCGGGCCAAAAAGCAGGCGGAAAATGCCTGTTTGACTAAGGGCACTCACTCAGTAGGGCACCTACCGGAGGGGGGGTTTCTGCTCTGGAGGGGGGGTGTCCCGGCTTCCCCCCCCCTCCGTCCT